>JAFELO010010470.1:209277-230381 GCA_017140195.1 Eumaeus atala | reverse complement strand
GTTTCAGGTACGTTCAGTTGACAGGTTTGTTACAAAATTTAAGAGCAGTATTGCGCAATAAGCGACCTCAGGGAGTATATTTTGTATTGTTTATCAAGAGTCTCTTGTTTCTATAGATTTCACGGTCACAGTAAGAGCAAGAGCCCTCCATATAGTTAATGGAATATCCTATGCAATTTCATTTTGAAGAAATAATATCTCGTTTACACTTCGTTGCAATTAAAACACTTTAGTCGGTCCCATTAGAATAAAAGAATAAGGAAACGGAGACTGTACTTGTGTGTACACGCGCATTTATGCATTATAACATGTCCCGCTCAATAGATAACTACTTTGTTACAACAGTTTCACCGGCACACTTCACTCCCAAAACTCATAGGGGTGGGGTTTTGTAAAGTTCGTTCTTAGCGGAGGATGTCTGCACCCTAAAAGGAACCTGCCTAATTTCGAGTTTGTACGTGTCATAGTTACTGAGGTTTCGTGATTAATCAGTGAGTGGTATTTACGCCTTTATATATATTAAAAGAAAACCCATCTCGTTGACAGATGACTACTTTGTTGCTACGCTTCTCGAGTAATGATGAGAAACAAATCCACATGCAGCCACCTCAATGTTAATCAATTGGTATAATAATATTCAGCGACAGGGAACAGGGCGTCGGTGTCGTCTGACGGTGCGCAGGAAATAATTTATTAAATTTAACACGGCCGTGCTTATTTCTATCGCGGCTTCCTTCAAGTTTTCAGTTACGCTCGCCGGCGCTTTGATATTACTCCCATCATTGTGAACCGTATTCTCGGAAAGTGCTCGTCTGTGTCATATCGGGACCTGGACGTATTGTTATAGATGATGATACAATTTGAATGATATTTCAAATGTTAACGTTGAAATTCGTACGAACTCACACCCGTTTCATGTAATGTTGCATTCTTATAGCATCCGAAACAGTCCACTCGGACAAACCAGCAGTCGACACGTGTTGTACGTGCGTATTTTGAGATATATGAACTTAAAGTTGTTGTGTGAACATATTAATTAATTGGTTAGTTCTCGATGTGATACGTGTAGAATGTAAATTTAGCAATGGGAATGGTGTTTATTTAGCGCTGCCGCGTGTGATCAAAGCGACCGTTCCGACGCCGTGCTCCGGACTGACGTCCCCGGTCTCCCCGGTCGCCTCTGCGCTGGTGGTTCCGGTTACTTCGTGTCCTCTTATTACTCGCGACACTCGAAATACTCTCTGGTCGTGTATAGAATAGATCAATGGATTACACTCCAGTCATGTATAGAATAGATGAGTGGAATACTTTCTGGTCGTGGATACTGTGTAGAATAGTTAAGTAAAATACCAGTATTGTTAATATTGTTATCGTATTTCACTTTTCCTTAGTAAGAGGTAGTGCCATTTTGCATTGCATTGGAATTAGGCCGGTTGGACCTCTCGCTCACATGATACCGGCGTAAAGTGCCATCTTCGGTGTCATGTTTCGTGCGCTTTGTATGTAGCTGGTAGACCTTAGGGGGCGCGGAAAAGAGGGAAACGCATCGGCATAGTAATTATGCGGATGCTCATAGGCGTCACAGTAGCTCTGAAAAGATGGATTCCTCGTTTGCCCCTATACCATAATAAAAGAGTTGGGGTTGGCCTATCGCTCACATAATACCGGCTCCAATGGATGGCTATGATGTTGGATTTAATGCGGTATGGGGCCTACACAACTCTTGGTTAAACGGATGTTTTTGCAAGCGTCGGTAGTTAAACTACATTCGACTGGTCATTTATGAAATAAAAAAATGCTTTTAATTTTTTACATATTTAAGACAAAAATTTAAGTCTTTTTGCTATGAAAAATATATCTTTGAAGATTCATTGAAGTTACCTTATTTTATCGCGATCAGAACTGCAGTGCTCTCTTTTCATTTTCCCGGAATGCTGCAGAAAGTTACTAAAGAAATATTCAGACACCAGCGCGCCTGAAACTCATATGTTAATCTAATTGTCTATTGACATCCGTTGACATATGCTACTATATATCTGCCCGGTTGTTTCATCTAAAAAAATGATTTATTTGATTGTGTCTCAAATGATATTTTAGCCAACACAACCATTTCCTAGTTGAATGCACTCTAATACGAATGAACGCACTATTTTCAACTCGTGCCGTTTTTCACCCGTAAAAATAAACGTAGCCAAAATTTTACAACGCCCATTTGGTAGTGCAGGTATCTACATATCCACTCAGCGACCCTGTTATTTATACCAACCATTCAACAGCCCCGGCTGTTTTTTTACTTTTTAAATCTAAATAGGCAGTGGCACTGTTTCGATACTCCTGTTCATTTACTTGCTTGTGGTAATAGTAATTAAGTCAAATATTTAAATAGTGATCCGCACGGAGGAAAATCATTCAAGGCATTGGTCAATCACGTTTCGTGCCAAAACTAGTTTGAGCGTAAGTATCTTGGCAGTCAATGATTTGCGATTTTCAATTAACTTCTATTGTCACATGCCGCTGAGCTACATGGAAAAGGCGAATCGTTATGTTTTGACAGCTTAATAAGATTTGAAAAAATGGAGTTTCTACGACTGTATTATAATTTATTATACAGATATTATATTATTATTATATTTATATTATTGTTTAGTTGATACTCGTCCTGGAAGAGTCATCTAAGAGCGGAATAGGATTGACGTTAATTTTTCCCTAGTCAATTCGTAATGCATGTGCCACTATTTACATGTACTTAATATAGACTAGATATATTATTTTTAAGGAGTCTATATTGACAGGCATGGACGACAGCAACGTCCAATGGGTCGATATGACCACAAAACACAAACTTGATAAGTAACTTCGTACAATACGCTATGAACTAAGGAAAAGTGTCTACGAATAATAGAAATTTGGACTAGAAGAATGAATAAAGAAAATCTAACATCAAAGAAGTTAAACGAATCAAGGGCACAACAATTTTCGTCCTTTCAACAATGTTTCAAGGAATGTTTGCTCTAAATATGGCGGTTTCACGTCTGTAAATACAGTCAGCGAAAGACGCGACGGAAGAGAAGAAAAAGCTTACGAATACACCGAAGTATCCCTGGGGCTGTTTTCGTCTTGTCCGCCGGTTACATTTATGATCTTCACACGAGAATCATTCAATAATCAAGGCTGGCTGCTGAGGTATTAACTAGGGAACTAAATGAGGTATTAACTGGGTAAATGTTGTGGGATATAAAGATACACTGGTAAATAATAATAGTACCTACTTACATTTTTTTTATTTGATAGGGCATCAATATATTTAGTATGAGGTAGAGCCGTGCTACAATGGGACCGTACTGGGGCGGTGAGGCTGGGGATGCTTCTCGCGTACATAATGCCGCTACCTTCGTGCAGTGTGCGAGTATCCGATGGCCCATTAGAGGAGAAGAGGGAAGGAAAGCAACACATAATTACACGTATGTCGATGGGCGTCGGTAGTTATTAATCATAGACTGTTCTTTTCTCTCTCTCTCTCTCTCTCTCTCTCTCTCCCTTTCTCTCTCCTATACTAAAAATGGTTTTGCTTTGTCGAGATCCAGAAGACTACTGACTACACATTTTCGATGATGGAGCGGTCGATGTTGAACGCGACCTACCGGTTGGCCACCTCTATAATAGAGCGACGGATTTCGGTGTGTTGAATATGCACGTTTTATTTTTGGGACGCATTGCTCTGATTACGAAGAAACTGTTGGTTTTGTAATCGTTGGGCGAGGAAGTAAGAAATGTTATGCAATATGTGTTTCCCGTATCGTCTACGAGCATTACAAGTGATAGTGGTACTGTTTCGTAATGCGTGATCTCTCATTGTCTCCGTACATCTACTACTGTGATTATATTGTGTGTATCATTATTTGTTCTATGGTGAACTAAAACTAGTCTTGACAACATTCATCTTGGCTGAGCTGGTGGGTAGGGAGAGACCAGAGAGATCCTCATCCCATCATACAAACACGCTAGTTTCGAAGACCCTCAGACATCCCTGTAATAACTACTACTAGTGGTTCTTCAGAGATCGGAGTACGATCTTTATTATAAAAGAAGCTTTTTTATATACAATGTACATTTAACAAATAAAATCTGAATACAGTTTTGTAAAACCTTCTTGTGTGGACGTATATAATAAAAACAGTCACAAGTTGTGTATTAGTAAAAGCAGAAGTTTTAGCATTGTCAGCATATTATTTAATGAAAATAATAAAATCTAAGGCATGTGTTATAATAAACTGTTAACTTCAATTCAATATAGTCTTCAACTGTAACAAATTTATGATCCCTCGTTTAGCGAAAATCTTTATTTTTATAAAATAATAAATGATTACCATACCATATTTTGGTATAGTAATCATTTTTTTATACGTATTAATTGTCTTGTAGAAATGCGAAAGTGAGTTTGCCAAACCGCTGAGCAGCAGGCAAAAAGCTTGTAAATGTTTTAAGTGTAAGGTTCGTTATCCTTGCGATATCAAAATTTGACTCGGGTCGACCTTAGCATGTGAAATAGAGTAAAATAATGAATTCTATTCAACTCCATTAGATGTAAGCATTGCTCAATGTGTGTTCATCAGTTTTGTGGAACGTATGGCCAGTGGAGTGCTGTCGGTTGCGGACGCGGCAAATAATATGGAATTTATCCACGTTTGCTGTTTTGTGCACGAGCTACGAGCTCATTTTTAATTATAAACATACATACGATCATATTCTTGTTTATTTTACACTAATTGTTGCCTGCAACTGCGCGTGCACTCCGCTTGTGACATTTAGTTCTTTTTACAGTTTCAAATTTATCAAATAAAATACATACCACTGTAGTCTTATATTATATACTAGTGGTACCCAAACTATGATAAGCAAACAAACAACGAATTTAGAACATCATTTCAAGAATTTTTGTGTTCCAACAACGAAAACAACACAACACATCTACCATCTCTAGGGTAGGCAGAGAGAACATATTACAGAATGTCTCATGTCATTTTTTTCTTATTTTTAGAAATGACGTAGATATGTATTATAAAACAAACTCCACCAAACCAAAAGCTGTATGTCTCGTCTGTACGAATATGGTCGATTTTCTTAAAATCTACTAAGCGTGATGTGTGATCATGTGATTACTGTGGATGGAGAGGTTCTTGAGGAAGGTTTAGTGTATGATCTATTAAGGTGACAATTCGACCCCTGTTGTTCAAGAGTCGGATCGCTGGTTTACAATAAAAAATTTAGGAAGAAATAATTAAATACACAAATTCACCTAAAATCCGGTGGCGAATATGAACGCCCATAAACATCTGCACACTGCATTGATTGATTGCATAAACTACAATGTATCATCGAGTGTTTTGTAAAAGCTTATATCAACACCCCTACAACGGAAAGTTTTGTTTATAAACAGCCGCGTGTTCTGGGTAGCGGCTAGCGGCGGCGCCTCACCTTGTATCGCTCCCCAAAAACCTTGGACGTACTTGGAAGTAGCGAGGCGGTAAACAATGCGTTGATTCAATTTTTCACGGAAACAACAGCTTAACGTAAGAATTAGTGTTATTAATTTGTTTAAAACTTAGTGATTTTTAGTTATATCAGAAAAACCTATTACATTCTTATGTTTATAGTTGACTTCTTAAAAAAGTACAAGTTTCTCTGTAAGCCGTTTTAGTATCTAGTATCTTGTAAGTCGTATGCCGGCTGAATCGAACTTGGTTAGTGTTTTTTAAATTAGTTTCATTAAATAGAAGTGTTTATTTCAAACCATGCTAAAATAATGCAACACTATTACATTCATGGTCTCAACTAAAGGCTAAAGGTGTAAACGAGCGCGAGACTTGATGACTATTGACTACCGACGCCCATAAAAATCCGCATAAATTTTAAGCAGACGTGTTGTCCTCCCCTCTCCCGTTCAATGGACTCACAGACCACACGAAACGCGACAGCGTAGTCGTGACTTAGCGGCCGTATCATGTTACCTCTCCGATAGAGTCGGTCCAATCCGATCGCAATGCTGCAAATGACACCAGATTTCGATACCAGAACAAAAACGGCAATACATTTACGCGTTTTCGGTAGGTACGCCTCGGTGTCGATACTTGCGCTGCCGTTAATATTTGTGTTTGTTATGTGATCTGTGATGATGATCAGTAGCATATCGTACGCTGCAACTGGATACGGGAGCTGGCGTGAGAACTGCGCCTACACACAGAGCTAGACAGTAGCCGTGTTAATATTAATTATTGTTGTGGTATTTGCGCTACCTACTTAGCAATACTATGCGCCAAAACGAACATTGTAAATGTATTATGTTAAATTTTGAATAAAAATTTGTTATGTGCATTCATGTCCTTTAGAATGTACCTGACAGTCGAAATGTGATTATTTATATTTTTTTAGTAAGATGCATGGACCAGTCGGAGCCCTTTAGTGGCTCCTGTCCACGGCCATCCCCCAGAGGTGACGTACGTAACTTTGCCTTTGGTAAAATAGAAAATACCCAAAAGGAAAATATGTAAAAGCTATTTTAAATAAGAAAAGCCCGTCGAGGACTTACTGCTGTTTACGAGCACGAGACACCGGACCTTGGCCTTGGACGTTTTAGTCTTGCTAATCTCTGGATTATGATTGCTTGCCTCTGTACGTCACCGTTTAGTACACTGCAGGATTTGCGGAGAGTGTATCCAACAATTTTAGCACGCTTTATTTTGTATGACAAGTACACGTTATTTTGGATAAATATCTGCTGGCAGTGCAGTGGTATTTGGGCAAAATAACGCATGATTCTAGTAACTGTTTTACTAGTTTAAAAAAAACACGATTGGTTTGTTCCCGTACCGTAACCGGGTTTTTAATGTATAAACAAATAGAGTATGTTGTCCTAGAATGTGTAATATTTGCAACGCAGCTGCGGTGATAAGGATTGCAGATAAAATTGTCGACGAACGCTTGTTCCCACATTTCTATCGTGGGCCACCTCGATGACTCGAGGCCGTCGAGTAGTAGGTCGGAGGTAATGTCGTTGTAACGGAATCCGGTTGTCACAAACGGTGAAGGACATTTTACAGAATACCGCCGTGAAGTGATGATAGGTTTCGTGTTGTAAATGCCGGTGTGGGGTAACAGGCTTTACTTATGTGTTGCTGCGGGCCTGTTTTCCATGTGTCTTCACCTCTTTGAATCGGTGTGTAATGTCAGGATGCCAGGGAGAGGGGTGAGAAGCTAGTATTGTCACCTAGTGATGTAAGTAAGTATAGGTGTATGGTACTTTAAAAAAAATCATTATTTCGTGCCAAAATAAAAATAACAAATCAAACTTAATGGTAGATTAGTGCACAGAAGTGGCGTTCACACGCCCATGAACATCCACATAATTACTATGCCCCGATGCGTTGCCCTCCTTCCCATCCCCCCATGTGCCAATTACCGCTGGTAGCGGTCTCCTCCCGACACCCAAATAGATAGTGAGAAATAATACAGGCTATGTTGTTATGTAGCTAGGGTAGGAATTCGCAGAAGCAATTACTTACGTGCTACTAGTGGTCTGAACACAGTAAAGAATGGCATACACGTACATGAATGTACTCCGACACTGCAGGGCTAATTAAATCTTATGCTTCACACGTCACCTCTCAGCTGGCAACTGTCAGACCACAGGTGCTTATGGCACGACTCTAGGTCAGCTGCTGACGACTTTAGTTGGCTCGTTAGTGTCCTAGCCATTATCCAGTTCACACAATCCCGCGCTAAGTTCACAATCTAGTGTTAAAAGTCATTACGTTATGTGTCCGTACTGTTCGCCAACACGTCACTCATGCACACGTCTCTAAACCTTCGTAGCGATACAGGGACAGGGGACGTGTGTGTTATTTTTATGCTAAACGGGTACAAGCACTCAGAATGTAAACATTACTTAAGCGTTTGTGGGTCATACATTTTGTATGAACACTGGATATGCCTATAATAGGTGTATTCGTAGTAATTTGTAGATATCAAATATTTGACATGATTGACGGTAGCTTGTTGTAGTAATGAAGTTTCATACAAACTGTTAACCCAAAACACATACACTTAGGAATCAAATTTCGGAAAATCTCGTCTTAGTGAGCACCTACGTTTTTAAAAGAATCCCCATGCAAAATTTGAATCTCGTGGCACTAGTGGTTTCTGAGATTTCGTGATTAGTGAGTTAGAGTGACATTTCGTTTTTATATCGATTTTACATTGATTCTGTAATATTAAAATGATATTAATATGAACATAACATGGTTCAAGTTGGTGATGAAACTTTATGGAGGCTAACTTGTGTGCTAATTTATATGGACAAACTAATAAAGAAACAGGTTACAAGGCAGTTGCAACATGTTGGCTACACACACATGTGCCCCCCAGGTATGTGCTATGACGCTATGTTTATTTACCTGAGTCATCACCGAGTGCCGAGGAACATTAAGTCGATAAGGTTTCATCACAAGCTTAAGCAAGTGTACGGGTCCTTTACTGAACTCTTTCAGCTTCAACCTACAAGGTACAAGGACGACGGCAGTCACAATAACAGTACCGATAAAAATAGTAAGTTCATTATTATTATTATTATTATATTTCTTTATTTGCAAGAAAGTGTTGTACAAGGAGATGTTACAATAGGAAAGAAACAGTCTCAGCACACAATCTGCCAGTTGGATGGCGTGCAAAATTAAATTGTTACCAATTACCTGGATGTATACTACGCTGCAGCCGAACAGGGCCGGCAAGACCCCGGTTTCACCTCTCGCTCTCATGACACCATCGCATAATAAGTGACGACTATGCTGTCGCTTTTCCTGTCCCATTGAACAGGAAGGTGAAATTAGAGCAACGCATTACATAAATTTGGAGTAACAAAAGCGTAAGGAAAAATGGCAATATTATGTGTGTTTTCACATTTTATGAAGTGTTTCGACATGTATACTGTCTAAAGCACTATTCCCACTAGCGAAGCCATGATACGCGGCTGGAAGCGGCGGGCACGAACTGCGGTTCCCAGGTGTAAATTCCACGCCGTAAACAGTTCCATATTGGTAATGAGATACGGCCGGCGGGCGGCGGCCCTGTGTCGAATGTGTTCACTCCACTTGCATGAAATATCCATCTTGTTGAGAATTAATTCTTTGTTTTCCATTAAATTACTGAATGTAAGCTTTGGTACAGCTCCTAACAGTCGTACAAGCACAGCTACTAGAGGGCGAACATAGGTCTAGGCTTGTTGAGAACCACTTCTTTAATTGACTGGGCCCTGGCTTACAAGAAAACCAAAATCACTAGAGTAGCCTTTTGGTGGATCAGATAAATGTAGCTTTTAATAAGTTCTAGTTCTAGCAAAAGGAGAGCGAACTGAAGTAAAGGCTTGTTGAGGAGCCAAATTATTTAATATGGACCCTTCGCTTAGAAGAAAACAATATCTGTTGAGAGAGTATCGTTTTGGTGAATCAGCACATTTTTAGATGATTTAGCAATAGGAGGGCTAACTTAGGTCTATCTTGTTGAAAAACCTACTTATTTAATACATAGACTAGAGCCTCAGCTTAGAAGAAATCGAAACTCACTCAAGAAACAAGAAAACATTGGATAGCCAGCCTTTTTAATATCTATAACAGATGCTGCAAACGTCAATTTGCACAGTATAGCGGTTTGTAGTTGCCTCGTACTAAAGGAAGGTACATTAGTGCGGCCTTTTAGTTGCGATGACAAAGTTCCAACACAATCAGTCATGTAATGGATCGATTTGCTTGTTATATCGGGAATAACGCAATCAAGACTTCGATGCCGCATCGAGATAGTACAGTGATGACTGATGGTTGACTTTATGGATTGTATTAGGAGGCTCTTGCTTCATTAGACGGCGCTCTGTATGGTGTTTTGTGAGGTCTGTGAAAATTTTAACTATCTGTGACTAAATGGCGGCAACGCGCCCCCTCGTTATGCGGATGTATGTGGTCCGCATGATGATGATAATAATAATACAATTGTCATATCGAGATGCAACTCTCCCATCTGCGAGAGAGTTGGGGGTCCTCTTTCTACCCTTAACACAGTCTCGTCACCCGACGGGCACTCATCACTCGGCACGGGCCGATGATGTTGTATTGGGCTAATTTTCGCTTCCACAGCATACGTTCAGGTCCAAGAAGGCACTTAGAATCCGACAATCCAATAATCAGAACGCTAATTAGTGTCTGTAAATTGTGGAGAACTTACTCACAAATTTATCTTTGATATACACATTCGACTTGGTTTTGGCGTCAATTTTGATAAAACAGGAAACTTGGAAAAATACTACTACTTAAACAGCTGTTAACATATAACTGAATTGTACTTTAGTGCATGAGAAAGTAAACTGAGGGTTAGGTTAGGTAGATTGCCAGATTATAATATTTAATAAAATCAAGTATATTTTGCACCACAAATCTGCGACTTACCTATTCCGTTTTATCTATTCGCCGATTACATCTCCCACTGACTTTTCCGTGATCTCTTTACGATCCAATCTAGATGAGCAGAGATAAACTTCGCCGGATAATGTTCGTTGTATGCGTTTTAATTTAATATTGTTATTTGTATGAAACGACTGTTACATTCTGTTATTTGAATTAAATGATGAAAAAAAAATCCAGAGATTAAAATCAATATACTGCAGTTTCTGTCTTGTAAGACTGGCATAACTAGGGAAATACTTCTTGCCGACCTAATACCGACGTAAAATGACATGTTGACACGAGAGATTCGAATCTCCCAAAAGGCAAATTGATAAAGGATCACAATACGTCTGATCTATACGGACGTTATTTACCATGAAATGATCACCTGGTTTGCGCGGTCCCGTTTCATATGCCTTATGTGATATCTCAATAAACCATGTTTTGGTAGTGCGGTTTGTGTGTTTCCGGTGGCTCATTGGAGGGTTGGAGGTAGAGAGAGGAATATGTCTGCAACAATTATCATAACAATGTCTTTGTGCGTTGGTAATTATCGCGACCTGATTTACAGGGAGTAAATGCTGCAGTATAAAAAATAACCCCATAACATAAACTGAATAATTCGCTTGGGAGAGAAAATCTAAACTCAGGTGAATCCGCGGAACATAGTCGTACGAATAAATTAGTAGCTTGGATATGAGTGTTGTCAGGTGTGTTGCGTTCTACAGTAATGAGCACAATGATGGAAGGTTGCGCCACCGACGCGTGCGCTGAGGGAAGTCGCCGCGCGCCGCTTGCGCAAACGCGGTAGCCGACTGATAACTGCGATATAAACTGATCCGAACCTCAATAGTGCTGGACCCCTATCTCATTTGATATCAAAATTCCATTTTTGTAATGATCCTACAACTTTCCCTTTATCGAATGCCCTTTAACGGCGCTGCTAAAATTGCAGCAGAGATTGCAAGCACGGTCTAATCTGCAATTGAGTTAGTGTATATGGTGTATGATGCCAAGTACTTAAACCTTAAAATGGTGAGTATTTTACTTCGATGGATTCTATGAAACTGTTATCTCCTCGGCCTCCTGTTATGGGAATGATTATTTAATAAAACATTTTTTTTTTGTAGTCATGAACTGATATAGCAGTCGTGAATGTCAGCAGATACTTTTATGCAAAATAAAATTATATGAGCCTTAATGTTTAGACCGTACTGATACCTAGATGTAAAATCCATGAACTGTACATGAAACATGAAAATAAAATTTGAAAAAGAAAGTATATTTCATTTATTTACGGATGGTACTGCAAAAATTGTTGCACACGTGAAATAATTTAACCTCTTACGTATTTTATGCAAAGCATAATACGGTGGTATTAAAAATTCGTTCTGCTCTAAGTATTCGCAATAATAACGCTATGGTCGTAGGTTTTTTCACAATACCCGTGGCAAATATTACTTGTTTGTTTGTTGCTATATTTTTGTCTTATCGACCAGTATATAGACGAGTAGTTGGTCAACTAGGAAAAACGTTTTCAAATCTTCGGCTGATTTTCTATGTATTTTACTGACTCCGACAAAAGCAGAAAAGTTTTATTAACCATACCTGAGGGTGGTCTAGTGATTAGAGATTCGCACTTACAGGTCCAAAGTTCAGTTTCGAACCCCGCCAGACATCAATGACTTTTTGTAACTTATTTCGTTTTCTGATTGCCCGGTGAAGGAAAACGTTGTGAAGAACACCGGATTTGTGTATTCTTTTTCGACCTAATTCAGTTTCCCTTCTAGGTTGCAGAGGTCAGATGGCAGTCGCTCTGTGTAAAAACTGGCGCCCTCATCAAATACCCCTAGATTAGGTAGCTGACCCCAATATCATCAGATATAGAAACGTCATGAGGCTAGGACAGAAGAAGACCTTCGTCAAATTACAGTGTTTAACGTGTGTGTGATTTTAACTACTAACGTTAATGTAAATATGAGCTGATGGGCTTACTCTAGAAATTTTCTTCATTTGAATCCATGGAAATGCCAGCAGCCATTCCGCAATTTCACCCTCGTATTCCACCCCAAAAAGCATCCTTAGAGACCCATGAAACTCCGCCAGAGTTTCGTAAAAATCATCCTTAGGCTAAAAGAAACATAGCTACCAAATTTCAAGTTTGTATGTGTTACAGTTTCTGAGATTTGAGATTAACCAGTGAGTGGTACATCACTTTTGTAATATATATTATTTATATAGATCATATAATTGTTGTCACTTTATCCATCATCACCATCAGCCAGACGGCGTCCACTATTAGTCATAGGCCTCCCCCGTAGAACGCCATAGGTCTATGGGCCCAGAATATTACTGTTAATAAATTAACTCTGACATTGAATCCCAATTCAATGTTCAGGGAAAATAATTGCGAAGTCTTTTTAGTTTTCCTCTGATAAATTATAATTAATTAATCATGTATTGGCATCAGTTTGGTTCTGCGTCATTAATCCGTCGCGTATCACTAGAAAAACATGATGCGCTTACATATTTCATGTAACGATCCCACGTGTAATTGCCCGTATTATATATATAGGTTCGGAGAAATCGCCGAGGACTCTGTCAGGAAGTCGGGAATCTTCTGAGAAGCCGGTGGTCTTGTTGCCATCCTTATTGAACAATAAGATCGTCGCCTGTAATGATATTTGCCACGTTAATCTGCCACGTCTTCCGCGTACCCGATGTCCTACAACTAGCCGGCAGCTGTGTTCTAAGAAGTGTCTAATGTTGGCACTCTAGTATTTTGTGCACTTTAATTACAACTTGTTTCGTTTTGCTGTTCGCTTGATGTTTGTCGCCATGGGTATGTCCGGATGGGTTATTTTCGTGTTCATTGCATAAGTTGTACACGTTTAAGATGGTTCTCTTATTGTGGCTTGAAACTCACTAATGTTTGATAAACTTACTTCTTTTAATTTGTATCGGCTACTAAATGAAGTACTACTAGTACGTAGAGTTATTTTTTAATGGTTTCGCGGGGTAATGATTTTATGCACTACCATGCGGTCCTGGGTACTACGGGAAGATTGTCATCTAAAGGTAGAAATGGTTTGTAGAGCATTTGTGGGAGGCTAATTTATCACCCAAATAAAAAAGCTGTTAATATAGTACTAATAAGTGTCAATTGGAATACGCAGAACTGTCTTCTGTAATAACGTTATATTTTGTACTAGCAGTGCCACACATAACCTGCGTTCTCCGCTTCTTCTAGTGTGAATAATTATCATCATAATTATCAGCCTTATCGGTCCACTGCTGGACATAGACCCCTTCCACTGAATGTCAAGACGTATCCATCCCGGACCAGCTACTGCACGGAAATCGTCTTCCCACCTGATGGACGGTAAACCAACACTTCCTTTTACAAAACGCGGCCTCCAACTCCAGAACCTTACTAGGGATTAATAAGCAATATTAGTATAGGTGCGAATGTTTGGATGGATCTATGAATGTTTGCTACTCAATCACGCTAAACTACTAAACGAATTTTGATGAAACTTGGCAACGTCGTAGCTTATGTACCAGAATAACACATGGGATATAAAAATAGTAAGAGTAGTGCAAGCGGAAGAAGCCACAGGCAGCCGCCAGTGAACTATGTCTATACTAATAAGTTATCGTCTAGCCGGATTTGATTTTTTTGTATATGATAGTTACATTCGTGAGGACGGTTATAACCTACGTATTCTGGTGCTAAGACCAATAGGACCGGAGTAACGCAGTGAAAACCACTGCTAGTTATACAATACAACTAATTTTACGGCCTGATTCCTACGTTCCAATAATTACTATAAAACCATGTTATGAGATTATAACGATGGTTATTTGCCTTGACTATATTTATTATTTGTAACGGGTTGTAAAATAGCTTAACAAACTGCGTACAATTATGACGACTGATCCAAATTGTTTTCGTGTTGGATAGTCCATTTATCTAGGAAGGCTATTACTAATGGGACCCGAGTTACGCAGGCGGAACAGCGTGTGATGCTAGCTTATAACATTAGTAAGATGGTATAATGACCGTTGCTACTCTTATTGTCATCCAATGTTGTGCTTCATTAACGGTTCAGTGCAGTTATTAGACGAAGGTTACGTGTTTAAATAGCAGTTCTATTTCTGAGACTTCTTCGGCCCGACACAAGTACAAGTCGATTGAGGCCGATATCTTTTCACTCTTGTTTCAATTATACCTTAAAAGTATTGCATTTATACTGGTGCAAATAATGAACGACTACGATACGCTAGCTTTATAGTGATTGATACGAGATAATTATTGGCAGGTAAATTACGATTATTGCATTAATATACCGCAACTGCATTTTATGGAAAATTCTAGATAATTGGCTAAATTCTGTGCGTTACTTATAGCTGTGGCAAAAAGTGTTTTGCGTCACTACACCGCGATTCCGATGGATTTTTTTTATCATGATCGCTAGTCGGAACGCCGGCCCGGTAGTCCACGAGGACGTTGACACCAGCTCCACTTTAGGGCACCATATCTGCAAACACTTTAACACATGGTGAAGTTATGGCTATTGATCACATATCGTTAACAATATACCAGCTGTTTTCTTAAAGGGGATCTTGATAATAATGGGCCAGTGGCTAAGTTTTTCCAACTATGTCAGTATCAAAAAAATGTTCATGTTATATTAATAAGATGTTATTCGACCATTTCCGTATGTTGTTGCAATTAAACGACCAAAGGAAACGTAAAATGAAGATCATTTCCTAAATTAGAATTATGGTACAATTATGGTGTCTTCGTATATGCAATTTGCATTTATGACTTTTTTGTATAAATAACAGTTTAGTAATATGACGCTCTACTTAGCTTCGGAACCAAAGAACGTTCGGTTCCCTCTACATTTTTTAAAATTTTGACGTTATATTTTTATAACAAAATATATTTTTTTACGGCTGTGTATTGTCATGATCAAAGAAAGCTCGTTCATTGTACGCCTGTCGAATTTCCCGCGTGTAAATGAAGCTGTAACTCGTACGTGATCTGGATAGGTGTACACTATAGCTGTACAGCTGTATAGATAGTAGGTAGAGTGAGCGGTGCACGCGGCGCGAGCGCGTCCAGTCAGAGTGCCGCCGCGCCGCCAGACACACGCGCGACTTGCACGTGCTACACGCTCGCGTATCGCCGGACATCACTCGGCACAACCCCCCACGTAAAATCTCAGCCCCTAAACTATACGAGCCATGTCTATTTGCATGTACCTCTTCTGCCCGTGGTTCTTTCTCGTGATCTACCTCGCGTTCCTTATGCTGGACGTGTGAGGCGAGGGAAGCCGGTGGACATTGCGCAAGCGCGGCGACTCGATCGATAGACGCACGGCGTTGTTGTACTGTGCGGTGTAGCTCGCACGCGGCGCGGGTGTGGACTGTTATGCGGGGTCGGCGGCCGTGCTGAGCCGTCACCATCGCTCCGCACGCGTCAGGCCCGTGGCCGCGCGGCGGCATGAGCGCGGCCACGCCGGAAATGCGCGGCCCTCCACCCGAGGTGCGCGCTCCAGAGGCGGGAGTGCCGCCCGTCGTGCTGCCCAGGATCAAACCGGAGCTGGGCCTCAATGATGCCACCCTATTTGCAGTGTACTGCTTCATCAAAAATTTTATCGGGTGAGTGGACTTCCCTTATCCACTTAGGAAGAAAGATAATACAGATATAGAGACAATAGATGTGGCCACTCTGCATCTGTCAGTACCTGTGTACTTGAGTTTTTCACTTCTAACAGTTCGTTCTAGTCATCTCAGTTCTAGTGTATACTCGTTTGTCAACGGCTGGTCGCGTGACCACATCTACAAATATCTGCACAGCTAATCTTTCTTACTCGCCACACATTTTGCATAAAACGTTATTATTGATTTCATACAGCACGATTTCAGTGTTGGTTGAAAAGCATGTAAATTCGAAAGTAACCATGTATTTATAAATTGGATAATCGAACTCCAGTAAAATATAACTACATATGATGTTTGGAGTTTGATAGCTTCTGCAAATATAGTGTTATAAGTGTGTTGTAGATATAAAAGAAAATAATACAAATGTATAATTCATGAAGTTAAAAAAGGTCACGGAAAGAAAGAAAATCTATCCTAAGGCTAGGACTTACGAATTACTACTCATCCAAATCATGAAATGCAAGAGAACACTAGAGACCTAATGTTACCTCTCTTACAATGTACTAAGATCTTAATAGAGTCAAATGTTAAGAGTAGGCAACGAACATTTCTTGTTCTCATTTATACTTACACATGCTGCCTTGAATATTTCTCGGAATGTTAGCTGGTAGTGAGTAAAACTTGTAGAGAATGCTGAGTAAAACATATTGCAGAATCATCATTTAATTGACAATGAAATAACATATAAAATTATTATGTTGTTAGTTGTAAAAAAGTGAATAAAAAATGTCTTCGCGATGGTAGTACTCTTAATCCTTTTGTCATAACATGAACAATAATACATATTGTTTCCAAAACAACAGCATAACATTCTGTTGTCTTGTCTTTTTGATATCGTTTACCTCATGTCGCTCGACCTTGGCTCCCCCAACTGTTATACTCGACACGCGCTGAACATATTCGAAAACGTGCTATTAACTATTATATTTACATGTTAATTTATTTACAAATACTACGACCCCCCTTTACTAGTGACCTAATATTTACATAAGACACACATGTTATTATTAAGGAAAGAATATTTTCAGTATTTAGTCAGCATTAGTGTAGCGCCGACCTTTCTTTTTTCTTACTAATCGTCTTTTCAGCTTAGAACTGCGAAATTGTAAAAGGCAGGTAATAAAAGTGATGATGTTGAAGTTTGAAGTCATGCCAACATTATTCATATTTAATTGTTCAAATAAGGTAGTTTCTAATTATAAGTTGATAAATGATGATAAGGTGTTTTCGTACATAACAACGAAATATCGAATACGTGAAGTTTTCTACAAGACTCCTTTAATTTAACCTAAATTTATATGCTTCATTATCATCAATCCCTGCCCGTCCACTGCTCATTAGCCTCTTTCAATGTACGCCAAGCTTACTCACAGTACGCTTGCTACTAAAAGTGGGATATAATTTTACTGTATTAATGAATGCCAAAATAATGGCAAAAAAATAAATAAAAAATAAGCCGCTTCTCAGATAGGTACTGCTGCGAAGGGTTCAGAATATTAGTGGAAAATAAAAAATGTCGAGCAAAGTGTTTTAGCTCATATTTATGTATTTATATGATTGTACCGCAGAGGTGTTAGATTATATTGAAGATATGTTCGAGTACATACTCGTAAAACACGTGGAAATTCTTGAGTAGCTGTCGGTAGGTTTTGTAACAACAGGCTTGACGTTTCGGACGTAATGATTGATAAATTTACATTTCACACAAACATGTGCATCATACATGTAACTGTGGCGAAGTATGTTATAAACTTTATACTACATATATACTCATGCTTTGGGAATACGATGCTCTTGTCAAGCCTACGTTAATATGTTTAAGTGCTGAGTTTGTTTTGCCAGTTCTTTCTCATGGCTAATTCTCAGGCTTAGGGTAAATTTAATTTGTCATTTTAAAGATTAATTAATATATTGATTCAATTTTTTATTGAATATATTATATATTAATTGATTCTAAATTGTGTTTTGAATTACAACAATTTTCTTTTACAACAAAATTTGTTTTTATGAAATGTTATTATAATTACCGAAATTTAATGTATTCCAAGCATATTTACATAATACCAAAGAAAACTAATTTCACGTTCTAACAATAACATTCAGAGCGTAGTATAAAATTGTTGTAATAACATTTACAAGTCCAAAGATAAGAATAAGTTGTAACGGATAGGTTCGTATCGGACCTTGGGCGGATCGTAAAGACTTGCCCACGCCTGTATTTGCTAACCTTTAAAATGTACATAATCTAAAACCTGATTTTAGCAAATGTATTTTAGTCAAACAACTTGCTTTTAATTCAGCAGAACTTTATGTTCTGATGATGAGTTTAGTTGACACTGAATGATAGCGTAAATGATAAATTTGTTTTATTAATCTAACGTGTTTAAAGGCCTATTTTAATAATAACATGCTTTATATTATAGTTTATAGTGCATTATAGTTTGAATCTTGAAAGCAACTTTAACCCTACAATGCCAGTCCATTGCATCATGAAGAGTGATGATTAAGATATTCCCTCGCCATAGTACTTCTTTGTTTACTATTGTATTTGATAACGGTTTATCTTAACAATCAACAATGACATAGAAAAGAATCGAGTAAAAAGAATAGCATCAAGTGGGTTTTGTCGCCATCTCATTTTTTCATTAGATTATGTGCGTATATTAATAGAAGTTTTTTTTAAAGATATTCAAAATATAGACATTTGTAAAAATTTAAGATCTACAATATTTTCATCTTACATAAAAATCTCGTGTCACGAAATTTTCTGGGCTTATTAACAAAACTAATCTGGGATTTTAACAAAACTTCGACAATATAACTAAGTACGACTTCAAATATTTTATTTCGGTATAGGGACCACGATATATTTATCGACACCGTAACACGTAGCCCGGTTTGCTAGTGAGTAAATAAAAATTAAAAAGGAATATTATTATAAGTCACGGGGAATATTTTTATAATCCCCTTGACACGTGCAGGATGCAGTGGTGTGTAGGGCTTGCGGGGCACATTACACTGCCTAATACTCACAAAAACCACCGCTGGTGCAGGTGGTGACGACTGGTCCTCCATAGTAGGGTTTCCCCGCACCACACGACAACCCCACCGACATCCATCTCCTGCTCTTTTGCTCCCAATTCTTGTAAGGGGTACAAAAAGCACCTTCCTCGTTTTAATTGGCTTCGCCTGGGTACACCCCAGGCTACTGAGCCCCTGAGGTTAGTATGCCCTGTCTGACTATTGACTAACATCGATCACAAGCGCTCAATGAAGTAATCAAGACACGGGTAGGGAAACATCAGAACAGTGACCATATAGCAATAGGTGGTAACTGTTGACTAACCAGTTGTACTTGTCACTTGTGCAAATAGTCAATGTTATAGTTTGAATGAATAAATAAATTTAAAATTGAATTGTCTGCCCTTGACAGTATTCCAGTCTGCGACCTTAACAGCAGCGCCTGGTAACTCGAATCACATTGCCAGACGAGATCAAAGTACGACCCGAAATTGTTGCTGATATGCACATAAAATGCGTAGATTTGTATTCTCCAAAATGTTACGTATATGATTCACTAGAAATTGTTAATCGCTTGTGTTCTTGTTCTTCATCTATTTTGCTCTAGTAAAACTAGGTCATGGGGCCGTTTAAATAACAATATACAGTTATATCTTATCAATACTGTTACGAGTTACTTCTGAACATTTTATAATGAATTGGAATAATTTTATTTATTTCCAACGATAGAATGAAGTTTACAAGGTGTGCATAAATAAAGATAAATAAACCGTTGCAGCACTCTTTCTATCAACCGATTGCATTGACCGAGTTGGCAGTCGGTCGAATGTTTCTAGGCGTTCTTTGCCGATCGCATTTACAATTAACGCAGCGGTTATACGTTTTGCATATCTAAACACATTGGCGTTCCATTTACCCAGCAACGTAAGCGGTGTAGTGCTCGTTTCGCACGTGTCCACTTTACATCGTTTTTACTTTTTACAATTTATATTCCTTTAATGTGTTCTTGGTTTTATTAACTTTTTCAGATAATGCTATTGTCTTGTCTCTGTTGTTAAGCAACACATTTTATCATATTGTTCATAATACATCCACAATGGCATTTGAAATCAATTTGTCTAACGGGTATGCTCAAGATGCGAACGTTGCTCGGTTCAGGCTATCATCACTTTCACAATAACAAAAGGGAAAGTTATTCTCCCTTGCGGTTTAGATCAGCCGGTGTTATCGGCCAGCACTAATTCTTGTTGTTTGTCTCATTCCACACTAATGACTGTGCAGCTCGACGTTTGCAATATAAAACTTATAATTTTCCACAAATACTAATTGGACACATTAATTTATTATTTTCCACGCAGGTTTCTCTGTCCTTTTCCCAATTGCGTAACATGCTAATGTGGCTGTTATATAAGATGATGAGATATCATCAAAATCACGTATACAGATGTTATCTCCTATATCTTCGCCGTGGTTGCTTTCATCGTTGTGTGCTTGACGTATCTGTTATCTGCTCCATCATTTCTGTCACGTCGTCTGTAAAATTTGAACAAACCGTCTGATTGGAAATGTTTCATATTATCTCGAGGTTCCGCATAAAATGTATTACATATTAACTTCACATTTGTTTTTTTTTTGCTATCTTAACAATCAGATTGATAGTTTTGATTGATAATTTTGATTGGTTTTATCACATTGTGTGAAGAAGTTATAGTAACTGTAAGAACAAACAATACTGCAAGAAAATTGCAGTGTCGTCCAAGTGAATCTACATACAAGGAAGGGGTAACTAGGTCGACAATCTACATACAAGGAAGGGGTAACTAGGTCGACAATCTACATACAAGGAAGGGGTAACGGTCGACAATC
>JAFELO010010470.1:186467-209242 GCA_017140195.1 Eumaeus atala | reverse complement strand
CATCTATTTTATTAGAATATGTATAATACTAAAACGACCTGTTCTTTCAACAGTCTTAGATTTTCACTTTCTACATGAGAATGGACTCATTAGGTTTTCCTGTTTGTTTTCTGATTCATGTGTTTGTGACATGATACGCTTGACTTCTCCCAAGACATAAATATTTTCACACCTCATTATGAAAGCATCTATTAAAAGCACCGAGCACAATAGTGCTCGGTGCTTTTAATAGATATTTCCTAAAATTTTAGGAATAATTTGTGACATTATATTTAAGGCTGACGCGGTCGTTTGTATTTAAGTTTTAAACACATTTCAATGACACCGATAGGTTTTAGAGCGATTTAATGCCGACTAACTAGAAACTTTGATCATGAATGAACTATCCTTTTTGCCAAAACATTTGAACAATACAGAAGAAAGAATACAATATTGTTACAATTTTAATTAAAATAAAATTTCTTCTGGAGGTAAGGGGACTATTGAGGGGTTAGTTAGACTTATAGAGACATTTATTTAATAATTGACCCTCCACACTCACAATCATGAACAAACTTAAAATAGTACCAGAAACAAACAATGGAATTAATACAGTTTTTGATAGCGGTTAGTAAAAAGTGAGGGTATGCGGGGTAGTAGACTCCCGGCTGCAACTTGGATGGTCCTTTATACATAAATATATATTCTAATTCAATCCTCCCAGTTCCTTGTTCTTCAATTCTCAGCTTTAGTAGTTGAAGATTATACTGATTTCATAACTTCACATTAAATCTCAATTTAGTATAAAAAAGAAAAGGAAAAGGGGTAGAGCTATGAAAAAGAACACACATCCACTAAGATTCTCGTTCTCTTAGCTTCAGGAGCAAACTATAACTATATTAAAATACATACTTAAGAGAATTAAGACATTTTAATATTAACTTTTTGAAACATAAGATATGAAAAATGGCGCCAGCAAGAAATCATGAACTCACCATTTTACATAAAATATTTCGTGCATGTTGTCACGAATTTATAGGTTCCCGACGGATAATAAAAAACTATTTAATTATATAAAAGACATTTGGTGATGGCAGATAGCGTCTGCCATCATTCCTTCCTCAACGTTCAGCAAAAGAAAAGAGTATCATTTTTTAACACAGAGCACATCTAACAGTCTAACAGTCAAAGATGGCAGATATATTTTTATAAAAAAATAGGTAGCAAAAATGTAATTGCTACAATATAATGATATAAATGTACACAGAGACGAATTATTACTATGCAGCAAATCTTCCGAAGACGAAGTCGCATCGCCAACGCCAAGTCGTTGGCTGTGACCAATTCGTGTAATGTTCGTTGTCATTCTAAGCATGTAGATTACGCTGTTATTATGTAGTACAGCGTGTGATGCGCCTGTTTGGTTCCCGTCTATCGGGTGTCGGTTCTCGCAGCGGTGTGTACGACGCGGCCGACGCCGGGTAGACAGTGCGTGTCATGACTGCACGTAATGGAGTTGCGTAAGTTGCATAAACGCAGTGCATATTCGCAATGTTATATCATTATATTTGACTAGATTAATTATCATGCAACTATTGGGTGGCTGAGTGCAGTGCTATTATTTAATAATCGTTGTGGTGTAACAGCAATTACGGGCGTGGAGAAGTGATGTCTGATTAGGGACCGATTGCAGCGGATTTTAGAGGAGTTTGTGTATCGGAGTTTGTTGGCATTAGTTTTTGAGGATAGCCGCGTGACATGTAAAACCAGTTCTCACAAATTACACTAAGGTAAGAGAGTCAGAGAGAAAAGAATACAACTCGTTTCTAGTTATGTTAAAAACGTAACATTTATCAGCAAATAAAATAATGCAGTCGTGAACCAACTAGATCATTTTTGGTTGTAGGAAGGCGAATTGTTGTTCGACTACCAGGGCATGACGATTTCTACAGGGATGATCACCAATGCAATTATTAATATCCCCTAGAGATGTCGGGATGTCTTTGATTAGTTTAAGCTTCTGTCAGTATATACAGGGATAGCTCCTGTCCTTCGTAGTACTAACGCAGATTAAACGGACTTTGACGTTGACACCATGTAAGGCGGAACGTAATCATTTCTGAAATTGTGCCAAACAGTTGATTTTTGTCACTGGGTTATACCATCTTATTCCTAAGTACGGCGTAAGTTTACAGCTATCTATGTCAAAGATATGAGCTCTTCCACCGTAAATTATATGATATAAGCGCTCAGATGTAGAACAATTTCACTTAATTTTCCGTTCGACTACATACATGTAGGTACATTTTTTTTTTAGCAAATGCTTCTTTTGTTTAATCAAAATACTTCTAGTAGTGTTCTCTTGTGAAAAATAAGTGTGCTTTTGACAATGTTGTACATAAACAGACGACCTGTTCAAGAATGAGTTTCACAAGGAGTCGCGATTACGGGTGTACTTTCATGTGATTTATCGTAAAGAGGTTCTTCAATAACGCAAGGAAGATCAAAGTAGGTGAAGCAATAGATAGTAATTGCGTGGTACGAAATCTACGCGGACCAAATCGCATACTAGAGGTAATGTTTCATAAACTGGGTTTTTCCCAATTGGCGATGGAAGTTTTAAAGAATTTGTAACGCTCGTTATTTAATTAATTACCATTTCGAAAGTAACTAATGTGCAAACCGTACGGTTCTTAAAATGTTTATATGTCTACTCTACATTCGTATGTGATTAGATTGTACACATGTGTTTATATGTTGTTAAAATGCTACAATGTAGCAATATCATTTATCTTACAATAATGTTGTACCGAAACCCGTGCGACCAAACTTGACTCCCGCACACCCAACACCGACCGGAAAGTTTTTAATGTCTTGTGATACACATGTCGATTATACTTTGACAGAACTTCTAGTTTTACAGACTTATGTGTGTTGATGTATCTGATTGGTCTTTTTCCACCTACGCCACACATGATGATGCATCATGTAGTGTAATTTTTATGACTAACGCCGTGCAATAGTGTTAAAAAAACATACAAATTTCCGTCTTGGCGTACATGTCCAACAGTGTATTACAAAGGCTATGAATGTTAATAATAATGATAATATACCTAAATATTTACAATAACTTTTTGTTATAACATGTAGAATTATTTTTTATTTTCATCATTCGTAAACACGTGAGCATATGAAATGTCTTCATTGTTGAAATTATTGTTCTACTTAAAGGAATATTTATTTTTAATACATCGTAAGAAGATATAATTAAAATACCAAATTCGTATTGACAACATATAATATGTGAACGTTAAAAGGCTCATCTTTCAACACCACATATGTAGTCGGTGACTTTGTTTTATGTGTTAGTATGATGTACTGTGAGCCACTGTCATCTAAAGCGACTGTCATCTAAAGTAAATTCAGTAGTTTTTATGTCCGCACCTCCTTGTTTGTGTCTAAGAATTTTGTAGCGACGCTAAAGAGGGATATAGTCCCTCTTTAACGTAAATTCTTAGATCAAATTGTCGCAGCGAAAAAATTAAAAGAATATGGCTTAGTATTTTATACCAACTATATATTATCTGGGGAAAATTAAACACGATACTGATTGCCATCTCATGACCATATTAAAAACCACATGACATTCCGGTTATTGTCTATTGAAGAAGAAGAATGAATAAAATTATTGAACACACATCTGACGCTCTTTCGGAATTCCAGGCTGAATCAATTGTTTGTAAACAAAAAACCAAGATATTGCGACTGACCTCAGGATTGCATTCATTCAAAAATTTGATTAACCTGTCACATCTTGCATATTGATTGACGTTGCTCGTAGCTACGGCGCCACCCTTCCGAAGCGCCCCATTCTAACAAGGACGCAGGGAATATGGGCGCGCAAACTCAGTGTGTATACTGCTCCCGTTCCGAGAGGTCGTGTCTATTGACCCCAGCGCTTGTATAAAAAATTGCAGTGAGTCTTAACAGTTTTCATCACTTAAAAAGTGTTGCCAGGTGCGACGGGCGTCCGTTAGAACAAACGTAAGTACTACAAATCGAACTCATGCCCTCGTAGCGATTGAACTAGGTCACACTTCCGCGTCTCCAACCTTTGTTTTCATTTATTACATTCATTGTTTTGGTATATACCAACGGAGTCGGCATTGTTGATGGACCATATTTTATGCAGCGACCAGTAGGGGATACAAAAAAAAAAAAAAGGTCCGGATATTGTAGCCTAGCGTCAAAAATGTATGTAATAGTAGGGAAGAATATTTTGAAATAGGTCATGGGCTTATATTTACAATATTTATCAGAATAATGGAAAGGTAAACAAGTTTATCACCTGAAGATCGATGCCCATTGACTTCCGCAGTCCAATCTGTTGTGTGGTGTTTCCCCTCCGTTACGTTTTGGACAATCCCACAAAGCACAATATTATTAATGTACGAAGTAGTTCCCGTAGTAATTTGATTACGGAGGCACCTCTTGAGTTATGAAATGCTTGATGTGTCTCTAATAAATTGAAAAGGAAATTGTAGTGACTTCCCCCGTGCATTGTGCTACAGTCGGAAGCATTAGTCTCCACGTCTGTCGATTACGCTCCGATAATCTTGATATTCTCATTTCGAGCAGAGAAAGCTTGACCATAGGATATTACTGAGTTAATTTACAATCTATGAAGCGGCATATAGGCAGCATTTACGCAACGTTCGTTGCTTATACAATTTTGTGATTTGGATCATTCCGGCTGTATCTGTAGTTTATTTTTTCGTACGCATTGAAACACATTACGTGTTGCCTCCGGCTGTTCTACTTTTGTATTTTAGGCCCATATGTTTTTTTAAACCTTGGCTTGCATATATTTCACAACGCTCTACTGTGAAAAAAGTGGTCACAAAAATCTTGTTGATGAACCCGAGTATTGTTAAAAAGGTTTCAGTATATTTTCTTTAGATTCAGTTCATGTATAATTTTAATGCGTAAGGTACATAAAGAGTAATACGTTTGGTGTCGTCTGAGGCTTAGTCAATTTGTTGCAGCTAGATGCATGAACTTCTATTGACGCAACACGCACAGATCGTTCATTCAATGTTTATATCGATGGCTACGAAGTGGGTATGTTCATTGTTGTAACATCCGTATTTTAGAATATTTCGTTTAATGTTGTTATATATGTGCGACAGTGCCGTACGTGCGCAATCGACCTCATTACTAAGTCATCGCTTTTATACGAACGCACGCCAAGAGAGAGGCGCACACAGGCTCTACGAGCGAATACAACAACTTGGTGCGTAACGCCTGTATGTGCGTCTCATTTACCGTGAGCACTTTGGTGAGACAACCAACGCAATAGGGTTTTCACACAACAACCCCTGGTAAATAAATAAGTTGCAGGCGGCAAAATAGGGACGGCTTTATGTCTGTGTGGCTATTTCCTGTACTGCAATACTAACTGTTTCTGTAACTCCACCTTGCCATATTACTAAAATCGTTGTGGTGTCACAGCTAGGGGTGAAATAAACCAATTGAACTGAAAAGGCTCAAGCGAGGAACGAGCAAGTAAGAGGTTGAGGCTTTTACGTACCGTACCCACGGCCAGATTTCAGTCCATGAATTAAAGCACGACCTAGCGGTAGTTGAGCAGATATTACGTAGCAGACACAATATCTTCTGTTCTACTATGCACTGATAAAGCGCTATCTGTCGTTAACGTGTGTAGAGCATTTGCATCACCAAACGTATATAACCACTAGAGAGTAGTCGCGAAGGGGTGTGTTGTACATAGTGCTGTACAGGTGCCCCGTTTCCTATACAAGTGAAAACTCAAGGGGGACTTTTAATTCCTGTTCTTGGTTCCCACTGAATTAAGTTTTAAGTAATTGTTTGTTTTTTATTTACTAGACATTATTTTATCAGAATAAATATTATGATTCCGATCGTTTATAATATATATATATAATAGTATATGATAATATTGTCCGCATGCTAGTTACCGTTATCATCACCACGATTTTTGAAGTCTCCATCATAAGTTGGTAGTATGTATAAATGAGCATCATTTTTATCATCTCCTATAGATATCTATGCTAGTCAAATTGTCTAATGATGAACTGTTGTTGTTCATACATTAAATAATATATAATTCATTGACTATAAACGTAATTTACTTCAGTGTTCTTTGTTTATTTCGAGTCTCGCTCGCTCACGACGACATCAGGTGTTCAGATCAGACTCCTGATGATGAATTCATTTTTACTCTCAAATAGTTGAATGTTTCGCGTTGTTCAAACATCGGTGTGCTTACCCGTCCACGCTTCCTGTCGGGTGTGTCAGGTGGTGCTATTTCTACCTCGCACCGCATGCACTCTCTGTTCACGTTCAAAGTCGATTATTCTCGAATGAGAGACCACTTCACGGGGGTTTTGTTCTTTGAACTGCGGTATGGAATACCGGCTGGCATAAAAATGGGTGCTAAAATGAAGCCACTTTGCGCCGTTTTTTAAGTGCATGCCAGGTAATCACTGGACCTTTTTTGTTTTCGAAATGTTTGAGGCCGCAGTTTTCGTTACCCTCGTCGAAGAGTTTTGGTACTGTTCGAGAATATAATGGAATATAATATTTCTTTCACAGTAATGCTTGACGCATTTATGATAATAATAGGATTATTAATAATAATTTCGCTTATATTCAAGATAACAACAAGTCTAAGTTCGGGGTGCCTTAAGAGGCCAAGACATAGGCCATGCATTACTCCGAGCAAAATTGAACAAATTTTATCCCTTTACTTCCAATCTACTGAAATCATCCTCATGTAAATTTACACAATTTTTTCCAAGCATCGAAAAGGACATGTAAAAATACTGCTCCCAAGAGATAAGAAATAAATTTAAGACGGACTCTGCCTACTGATATGAATAAATTGCTACATGATGCCTGCAATACGGAAAAAGTTAAGGGATAAATGATATTATAGAGGAAAATGTGATATTCCCGTAAGATTGTGTATGTTGGTATTACTTTCACGTTGTTATCACTAAACAGGCTTTATTGAAAATATTTATATTAGGCGCTGACTTTTTTATAGTATAGGGGGACAAACGAGCACTCGGAGCCTATCAACGACTACTGACGTCCATGAACATCAGCATAATTATGCCGATACATTGCTCCCCCTTCAATGGGCCACCGGCTACCCACGAACCTCACAAAATGCGACACCATAGGTATCACTTTACGGCGGTATCAAGTGAGCGAGGGGTACCTCCCCGGTCTTGCCGGCCCAATTCTGTTGCATAGGAGGATGTAGTGTCATGCACCATGTGTGGCACTATCTCCTTCTATGCAGCATGGCACTACCTCTTAGAAAAGCTTATCGCGAAAATGTAATAATTTATATATAAATAATAAATTAATTAAGGGACGTTACTCGAACCTCAAAATCGGAGATCGCGTGAAAATTATAAATTATAGAAGCTAAAGAGGGTCAGAATGGCAAGTTTTAAGGATGATTTGCAGGTTCACCGATTTTCCTCATAGCAACTTTTTTTTTCCGGACCTGAACTTATGCTGTGGAAGCGGAGAGAACAGCTTCATCAGATTCTAATTTGGTTGATAGTTCTATGCTTTCGGTTAACGGTAGAGCCCGGGAGTTTAGTTAATTTTATTAAACTATTTTTAACGGTCCTTGGTCCAATTGAACGGTGGAATAGTTTTTTTATATACGATTGTTTGGCGTTCTAATTTGATGACATTCGTGCGACCCATTTGCGCGGCGCTGTGACACTACAGCTGACCTACATCTCGTTTGTTATGCTTTCATGTTAAAAGTGCGCTTCCGTAATACCCTACACAATGTTTTACAAAAGATAAATATACAAAACACATTGAATGCTTCCAAGCGTAATACTATTTCTTTCGTTCATTTATGTTTGGTTAATAAATTTGGCTATAGACTTTCAGATACGAATCCAAATGTTATTCGGCGCCCTTTGTTCGCGCCTAAATATAACAGTTGTTAAAGCGGACTCGCAAACAGCACCTTGCGCACTCATCGGACATTTATAACAGCCGAGGTCAAAGTCGGGCGCGAGCGCACAGTGCGGCAGCCGTACGCGCGTTGTGAAGACGCGGCAAGCCGCCCCGCGCCGCATACTCGCCACTCGATACCTACTCGATTCTCGACGACAGTTCACACCGATGATCGGTTGTCCATCACGTGTAACAGGCAGTGACGTCACGTACCGATGCAACGGCCGAGCCAATGACTTTTGGCAAGCCAATCGATAGAGGCCTCCATGACACTAGTGTGTGTTGCGTTGTGATAATAGGTCGTGTTCCTCATGGTACAGAAATTGATGGCGGATTTGAAGGTGCTGATCGGGAAGCGGGCACAAACGTCACAGGGTGCACCGCCGCCGCCTACGTCGCCCGGCCAACAGCCGTACACCCGTCGGGATCTCAAAGCAAACCTCCATAGACACATGAGTATCGTTCTGGACAGGTCAGTCAGGCGTAGAAGTTTATTTCATTCACTTAGCCCCTGCTCGGCCTTGACACGAATTTGCGTGTTTATCCCCTAGCCGCTTGCACTACCTTTCACTTAGTTCTATGGGATCTATGTGTGTTGTAGTATGATGTGTAGATTGTTAAACAATATCCTAGTCTGTAGTAATATATACTTTAACTTTCTTTTACACACTTGACTTGCACTTTATTGCTTTATTGTTACAAAAGTTGGAGAGTTTAATCAAATTCATGTGGCCAATCTATATTTCCATTGCTAACGACTTCGGCCGTAATGTTTTTAATTTTGTAACATAGCTGAGTTTTAAAGAAAGGCCGTATATAACAGTGTCTCAAGGTAAGCTGAGGCGTCTATCGCCGTTCTCCGGTGGTTGCGCGCTTTATAATGATTATACCGGCTAATAATGAGTATGATAGGTCAAGAACGACGTTCGATTAATGATTTTTAAACCGTTCAATGCCAAACGAAATTAATATGCATTCATGAAAATTGAAGAGTGTTTGTAAAAATTATTTGCAGCTACCCGACGACTGAATGTCGTAGAATAATACTCCTCCTAGTCTAAATTCAAGCATGACATTAAAGTGCATTTGCAGTGAGGTTTTACCTTTTCTCAACGTCATTTGTGATTGAAGTATATGATGATAGCATCGTTGAATGTGTCTTATGTCAAGATTAGCAAAACATACGTAAATTATCAAAGAATACAAACTGTGGCGAGTGATTTGTTGCCTTTTATATACAAACGTAAATATATCGCATGTGTTTTAGAGAGGAGAGAACAGATTTAAGCGACCAGTGAGTGTCCGTGATGTCGACCTCTATACAGATCTCGACTCGTGTTGGTGGCATCGATACCTTTATAGCACTGGGGTACAAAAGACAACTACTGACGCGGCGACACCTTTTAACATCCGGACGGTTGATTGTTACGCAAATGCATTTCCCCTCATTCACCCCAATGACAGTTACAGGGAACTACATACCCGGAAATTTCAAGTATCAGCCACTAGTTTTTTTTATAGCATAGTAGGCAAACGAGCAGTTGTCGTGGCAATCAGGGTCACTATAATAAAAATCTAAATCATCAAGTGAGACACGTCGTTTTAACCTGTTATGGTTTGGTAGTGTTTTGGTGTTAAGTTTATGTAAGAAAATTATTTAATTATCCTGCTATGCTGGACCTGTCCTGGGGCTGTTCCGCCACTTCGGATGCCGACTGTGTCTTATTACTCTTCTTCTTTGCCAGTCCATCAATGCAAGCTCTTCTCTATAGCACTTCATGTACATTTATTTTATATCGAATCCGCGCATGTAATATGTTTGGAACTTTTGATACTCTTAATCAATCAATCAATTTTATTGGATACCACTAATAACAGAGGATCCATACATGGGTCAGTAACGAAAACAAAACTTATGGAGTAGTGTTAGTAGCTAATATCACAATATTTAACATTTTACAATATGTTTAAACAGTCACAAAGATACAAAAATACGGAGATAGAATTATTAACGAGTTGAGAGGTTTACTTTGCTGAGGAGGTGTAGTAGGAGTAGATGAATGATGATGGTTGCTGAAGTTTGATTTGTACTCAAACTCTTTAGTTGATCATCGAGTGCTTTGGTCAGTTCAGCCGCTCTAGGATTTGTGATAATTATATCATTTACATAATTTTATACCTACTTAGGGAATATGAGTAGCAACGATAGGTTATAACTGCTCAGCCTCCATGGTTCAAGCCTTGTCGTGGCGGTGGAATTGTAACAGTAGCCTGGGGTGAAACCTGGCGAAGTCAATCGAACCGAGGGGGATGCTCTTTGCACCGCCATTATAAGAAGACGGGCTAAAAAGCAGAAGGAGAAGGCCCTCTTTAGCCCCCTCTTATATAAAGGGTACAAATGAGCAACAGGAGGAGGTGCTTATGCGCACGGGGCAAGGGGTGAGGATAGGAACTTCACCCTATTGCACTGTCCCAATGTTGGTGGGGCTAACCTGTGGCACAATGCTGCTGTGGAAAATGCGTCGGCCCCTTCCTTAAGGAACTGACTAGCCGTCGAGGTGCCCTGATGATTTCTTGTTCCGGGGTACCTCACCAAAGACGGCACTAATGGCACTCTCGGTGGCTTTTGTGGACATTCGGCGCTTAATAATGTGCCGCGTGCCCCACACACCAATGGAACCCACCCAGGTCAGGGAAGGCGCGTAAATGCGTCATCAAAAAAAAGTTTATAGATAACTGCTACGATACTCGAGGTATATTTTCTGAAATACTGTAGGCTATCTCTGACATTCACGTGATATTTACCGCAGAGTGGAACCCTTTGGTCTGGTTACGTACAATACCATCATATTTACTATTTTGGATTGATTGACAAGCGAAACGAGGCGAATTAAACATTATTGAGCTACAGGACGGGGGCGGTAGACAGACTTCAATTACTCAAATTTAATCGAATCTCATTGATATTTACGATCTAGCTACCTTGACCGGCTTGCCGGAGGTAGTGCCATGCAAGGTACATGACACTACATCCTCCTATGTAACAGAACTGGGCCGGCACGACCGGGGAGGTACCTCTCGCTCACATAATATGTATTGGGCTCAACTTCTTCCATCCACAGCAAATGTTCGGGTCCGAAAAAAAGTATTTTCGATTGTCTTTAATAGACGTAAGTTCGGCAGTGTACGGAGAGGGGTTTCTGAATGATCTCCACATGTTTTCTAAATCTCCACGGCTCACAACAAAAAAAATGAGCGCATATTATTATATTTTATGCCATACAGCAATATTTATAATTTTTTTTTGTAAATTATCATTACTTAAGTTTATTACAAGTCTCGAAGTCTTGTGTTGAACATGCAAATGCTATAATTATGCAAATCTTGTGATGTACACTGAGTCTAAATTCTTTACGGATCTTGCACGTTTTTCGTTGCGTATATTTTTGGATTGTTATTGTTGTCTGCATCTTATCTTCAGAACGATTGCATTTGAAGGCGTCTGGAGCAAGGTATTAAATACGGAATGACTTTACACGCGATGATCTACTGTAGCCGCGGTCTTATGTAACATTGTATTTTATCTGCCGCACCCGCGTACGGCAAACAAAATTATTGTACCAACACTCATTCAATTTTACACAAATAAATGAATTGAATGTACCTGTTAACTAAGTACGCGTTTATTTATAGTTTTACTCTCGTAATTCCTTAGACGATCGTTTACGATATCCTGTGACAAAGACAAAGCGCGAAACAATGCCGCGACTAAATGTTAAACCTCAAGTCCACTGCCTCATGCCTGACGTCTTTAGTTCCTCACGAGCTGCTGCCGTCGACCGTCGCGTTCGCGCTTCATACTGTTACGAAACTGACATCTGCACATCGGTAACAATAAGATAACATAACCGTGTCAGCTCTTAAACTGTCGGAATAGGGAAATAAGGTGATAGAGAGCACTTGTGTCCGTACACACACTTGTGCAATATAATATTACCTGCTCAGTTTGATAGTCTCTAAAGAGATGGTCGGCGTAGCCGAAATTCGACTAAGGGGGTATAATAAGACTGTATAATATGCATTGTTTACCTTGGTACACGTTGATCAAGCCGGGGCACTGATCTGCGTGTGTAGTCGGGACTAGTTGTATGCTAGTGGCACGAGATCGAAGGTGTTGCCGTCCAGCAGTGGACGAAGAAGAGTTGAGGGCGACAGTGATGACGATGACGAGTAAGGCGAGGCGGCCAGCTCAGGAATGTTATGTTGAGACAACATGCAATGTTTTGTACGAACACGTGCGTGTAGTAGCCTCTACGTGCTGCTTCAGTTAGTGCGGGACGAGCAATACACCGCCTTTAGTTATGCCGCCGATAATACAACTGGCCACGTAGTAATATATCTGTGCACTTGCCACACACGTTAGCCTAGTCCCGTGCTAAACACAGTAACGACTCGTGTAATAGGTACCAAACAAGGAAACAATATATAACATTTTTTATTAATTTAAGAAACTGTATATTTAATATTTTTACTGTAGAAATACATACCCCGCAACACGGATAATCCATGACCTGGCGGGGATTCGAACCCGCGATCTCTGGCACAACATGCGAGAGCATCCATGGTACGGCCCCAGTCGGTTCTTTATTTATAGAATAGGGGGGCAAACGATCAATCGGAGCCTTTTTACGACTACCGATGCCCTTGAACATCCACATTATTACTATGCCGACGCGTTACCCTTCTTCCCCCTCGCCCGCAATGGGCCACGGGCTACTCACATGCCGCACGAAACGCGACGCTGAAGATGTCACTTTACGGCGGTATTATGTGAGCGAGATGTACCTCCCCGATCATGCACTATACATGGCACTACCTCTTGCCGACATAAGTGTTATACATGACAGTAACTTAATTTTTTAAGTAAATAGTAAGTGATAATGAAAAGTAAGTAAGTAGTAAATAGTAGTCAAGTAATAAACTGTATCTATATAGAATTGTCTTAATGCACAGCAAGGAGTCGTATGCACAGGCTTACCCTTACCTTTAATTTAATCGAGGCGTGGGAACTCTTAGGTAATCAGTGAAAGGAGGAGTTAGAAAGGTTGATGATGATGGACCAGTACTCGTACTGTGTGCGTGTAGAGTATTATATACAGTTTATATTTTTACTTACATAACTTGTCTCCCTTCACACACACACACACACACAGCTCTTAACACCTTGCTAGTATTTAGTTGTATTTGTTCGGCACCGCTTCGCATTTCAAACGATTTGGCACGTGACATAATTTATGCGAGGAGACGATTAAATAATCGGTTGCCGATCAATATTATTTTTAGAATAAACAACGCAATTCCAGCCTGGGCGTCGGTTAGGCTCGACCAGGCAGAATCGACACAATAAAGAGTTGAGAGTATTTGTTACTACCCCAGGTTTTGCCCGCGAATATAGTGTAACCTTAACAAATTATACACTAAAACATGCCTCCGAACGCTGGATCTATTGGTTATAATTTTTTTTATTTATTATTGTCATTCAGTAGATTTCGATAAAATTGCTCACATACCATTTCTGTTGCGATCTCTTGCTTACATGACGACTTGTGAATTGCTGGTGACCCATTGTTGGGTTCGGATCAAGGAGAGAAACGCATACACATTAATCGCGCAGATAGCAATGGGCGCAGACGAAAAGGCACCAAAAAAAACTCAACCTTGTATTACATAAACCCTTTCAGAATCACATGTACACGTGAGACTAGGACAATCCGCGGTATTGAGCAGATATCTGCGTTTTCACGAACATCGTTCTCGCTTCCTGTCTCGCTTTAACAGGGTCTTTTGACCCCTACGGAAGTAGCGAAAATTATACGGACGCCCTTTTTGCGCAATGCAGTAGAGATTGTAATAATTTTGTTGTTATAACATGTAGATATGATATGGCAGAAATAATGGGGGTAAAAAGGCAATGTAATACCTATTTACCACTAATTTAACAGCCGTATCTTATATTCGATTATTTTGTCGTCCTTTGTTAGTTATTTTGAATAATCCGTTTTGGGTTCGTAATTTTTATGAAAGAAAACATTTTCAGGCAATGTGGAAATTGGAAACAAAATTCTGCGAAATGAATGGTGGCAACTTGACTTTTCTTCTTTTGATACCTACTGCTAATTTTAGGACGTATGATTTAAATTTTGTAACGGTAATCAAAATTACACTGTAGTCCCTGCGGACTGAATAAATAATCTCAGCACTATTTTCCGATAATTCTCTCTAGGCCTATATAGAGAATCAGATGAAAAACGAATTGTCTAGATTTATCAAACATGTTTTGTGCGACGAATTAATGACTGAAACGGTGGGAATATCGACGCGGTTCCAACAGAAAAATAAATATTTTTCTTTTAGCCCAAATTCACTAAATTTGTTTAACACTGGCAACGTTAATTTTGAGCTTAACAGTCGATTGATGTATTTTTTTAAATGTGTTCTTGATATGACGTAGAGTTCTGTACCGTTACTAATGCAATGGAGACAAGAAAACACGCCAAGCGCTATTCACGATTAAAAAAGTAATCATGGCACAATACAAAGGTAACATAAATTGTGTTGTGATTATCTTTTTGCGTTCAAGGCAAATCAAAGTAAAGAATTCACCAACATCTTGCAGTCTATAATCAGTTTATCGGCGGATATGGAATTTTTTATACCACACAAGTGGCGTCGACCTGAGCGATGCCTGTTAACCGCACTACTAGTGACATTTCCATTTTCGGGGTGTTTTTTTGTATAAGTCTGTAAATGAACAGTCGGAGCCTTTGATGAGTGCCGCAGTCTGAAATCCGTATAATTGATAAGAAACCAGACAAATTTTATACAATACAAGCATCGAGATGTGACACACCTTTCCTATTTTTGGCGTTCCTCTGAATAACGCTCTCATACTCCCGGCCTTGAGGTGAATTTGCTACACACTCCGTTAACTACCGACTTCTATGTAACTATTCTGAAGTAGGAAAGGCAAATAATGTACTGAAATCACTTCAATATAGAACAACAAAATTCACGTGTTGCTTCATTCTTTATTATTAAGTACTTGGAAGATATTCAATAGTGCATAGGAATGATACGCAGCACGTCATCCGATGCACATCAAGTGGTCACCGCAAATATTGATATCGTCGATTTAGTTCGAGTTACGTGCGACGGCGGGGTGGCGGCGGTGACCGTCGACCGCAGGGCAGTTTCCGCCCGGCCGAGACGTACGTGGCCGTTTGAGCCTCGAGGTCGCGTCGAAGCCATTCATGCGTCACCGACCAGGTCAACACACCATTTCACGTGTTCACCTTATCGTGCTCTTTTTATCTTATTAAGCTTATTTCGTGTGTCGATCGATTTTCGTGTTCGGAGTCTTGAGTCGTGTGAGCGACAAGCGAGAGCCGGTGGTTAGTCCGAGTCGCTAGACGGATGACATCAGTTGAGCCACCACGTCCGCTGGACACGGAGCGCGCGCAGTGCAACCGTCGGAGCCGACACGAGTACACGAGGACCTTAATGGAGGACAAACGGTGTGCGACTTGTGATGCTCTGGGCCGGCGTAGTCTGTCGAGCAAGCTGCTGCAGGTCGCGACTGCGCAGGCGCACATAAAGACGTGCACGCACTCCACCCCGCCGACGGAACACGGACACGATGCCGACCTGGCCTCGCGCGCGCTCGCCGCCAAGCGAAGGAAGTCCATAGCAGGCCTCAAATTGAATCTCTCCACTGAAGCCAATAATGTGAAACTAACGAACACAGAAAAATCTAGAACGAACTCCGCGCGCAGGAACACTTGGTGCTCCGTGTAAGTGCAGTCTGAGCTTACGCATTACATACTCATTTTTCACTTATTCTAAAATACTATCGTTTTCGCCGTCCGCTTGTACAATAGGTAAAATTTATCGTCACCTTATCGTATCTTATCTATCGACATGTTTTATCTACTCCATTATATCACTTGTGTGATTCCAAAGCCACTACTGCCAAGTGCTGTTTAAGGTTGTTGTCAAATACAAGTAAGTTTATTGCGCGAGCAAATGTAGCATGTGAATTGTGATTGCGCATAACAAATGATCGATGTAACCTTGAATTACTAGTACAGAAATGTTATCGCATGAACAATACCTTGGGAGAAATATTACATTTCAGTAATATGAAACCATTCATTTACAAATTAAATGAAGTACTAAGAACTACAGCGTGAACATATAGCTTTGTAGGGGTTGTAGTTCTACCAAAGTACAAAGTGCGAGAGGGAGTCGCTAAATCAGAGTAGCAAATACCAAGGGCCCATATTTAATCGTATGAGACCGGTATATCAAAAAGATGAGGTAAAGAAAACAGAAATATCACTTGAGAATAAAATATATTATTTTCTATGTTCCTTATGAAATTCATTGAATAATAATATATAATGTCGGCCGATGATATCGAATGTTAAATGCGTCAGACAGAAGATAATGCAGTGGATTATAAATATATATCCTGCCTGTATAAGTAGGTAGGACTCATTCTGTACCTACTTACGACGGTCTAAGAGATTAATCAGTGTCACTTACGGCGGGCCGTTCCGAAAGTAAAGGAAACTTCAATTTGTGCAACCGCATCCTATTGAGGCAATGATGCAGCCCGGAACAGATCACTTGACTGAATTTCTTTTCATCTATTATCTATCGTACAGACTAAGAATTAGATATATAGATTAAATATGAGCGAATTGGATTTGTTAATCATTGTTGTGTCTATTTAACGGATTGTATCGCGTTTCATTGAATTTTTTGTAGAATGAGACAAAATCACCGTCATGAACGTATACGTCGAAATCCTTATCCACAAGAAAAACCAAAGAAACGCGATAAAATCCGTTAAATAGACACAACAATGACTAACATTCGCGTAAATATACGAAAACAATATAGATCGGTTAATGTCTATAATATTTTCTAATAATATTCACATCGTGTTGATGATGACTGACAAAATACACGATTTCATACTAAACTGTCATTGTAAAGAATCTTAATAGATAAACATATTATTTTGGAAAGTCTATGCGTATGATTCTAAGCTGTTTTTACAAAGCAGATTGTATTGCAAAGAAGTGCATAGTTTAAACATATATTTTTGCTAATTGAACCCTGCGCGCAGGATTTTACGTTATTTTTGCCAAGTGCATAATTTACATATTGCACATCTTTTATTCGGTCTGTTTTGAGACGTTTACATGACAAAACTAGTACTCTTTTGGTATGTTTGTAAATAAATTTCAAATACATAATATAACCTGCAGTTAAATGTAACGAATTCATGCACATAGAAATGCTTTCTGCGGAAAAATTGCAGGGCAACAAAAACATAAAACTACAATGCTCTGTAGAGCGGAAAATTTCTCCGCCTTCTTTAGTCTTCTTCTATTGCAGGGCTTCTCTTCCATGTTTCCTGTTCAATTCCTGTTTTGTAAGTAAATAAAATTTAAGATTTTCATTTAATGATGTAAGACTGATCTAGCCATAGAAGGGTTATATTTCTAGACGATGTTGTTTTTAGTTATTTACAGTAATTGACTCAATTGCTTATGGAAAATCATAGGTAATTTACTATAATGTTGTTTTTTATTTGTCATATATCGTCACGACACACCTGTGGGGTCGCGTGCATGTTGGCGAGGCGTATTTAATATGTTTGCGATGATTGCAGCAACATTAATTACGTAGATTGTTCGAAAAACAAAACATTTGATATGTTCAGACCACTAGCACTAAGAAACACTAGAGTAGCATGGTTTTACTTTTATAGTGTATACTTAGTTGCACATCACTTTTGGAAGTCTACTCGTGTCAAACGTTTAGCAGGTAAGATAATATCTTCTCTGCTATGAGGTGTTATTATTTAAAGTAATCAGGCAAAAAGGTACGGTTTGAATGGATTTCTTTCTGATTTTGTCGTTGTTTATTGAGTTCTGTGTTTTCTACACTATTTATATAATAATGTAAATACGTACGCGATGTTTAGATTGTTGTTGATTGTAAAAGACGACACAAAGTTTAATATAAAATTACATTAAAGCGTGAATTAACTGTCTGTCTTAGAATTAAAAGTATCAAGATGGATGCCGTTGTGGGTCAGATTTATGAGAAGTGTTATAAGCAGTAGGCACATCCTTTATGAATTATACCTAACTTAACGTTATGAGTTCGTCAGACAGTGAACGTCTATGGTAAATTTACTTAGCTACTGTTATGAATCTTACGTATAAAATACTTTGTCCTATGTCTAGTGGTAAGACAAGAGCAGTATTACTTTTTATAGTATAAAGGAGAAACGAGAAATCGAAACCTTTCAACGACTACCGACGCCAATGACCATCCACATTACTGTGACGGTGCGTGGCTCGCCTTTCCTCCTCCCCCCAATGGACCTATTATTATTTATTCATCAATATTAGTGAAGAGCTGCACAGACAATAGCCTCTCTCTTAGATAACATACAAGATTCCACTTCCTAGCCAATTAATTACAAGTACTCATGAACCCATTAATTTAATGTTTCCATGGATTATGTAACATTCAGCCGTATTAAGTATAAACAGAAGGAAAACAGGAGATAACAATATCCTTATTTTATGAACAATTCATCACTCATGCTCGTGTTAGCGGCTAAGTCTAAATTGAGGGTTAGCAACGCGCCCATGTCAGTGAAGATACCCACAATAAATTCTGCTATTATGTCGTGCATGTGTATGTGCATAAGTATATATATATATTAATGTCGTTTCTTAACAACTTAGGCCCTTAACAATTACGATGCGAATTAAATAGCTAATTAGTTTAATTTAATACCTTTAATTAAATCGAGTTCATGTGTTGAAAATTTAAAAAGTGGTAATTTTATTGTTTGCGGCTTAAAATTAAAAAATTAAAAAAAAGCTTTATCAATTTAAGGAAAAAGGTATTAAGTACAAAAAATCTGTTTGGCCCATCCGATATCGGTATCAGGCAAGTAAAATGTAAGTTCTGCCTTTCACGTGGTCCCCTATGTGTTAATTAAATTTTGACAGATTTCCTTATATATTGGCCGCTAGGATTGCGGTGCGTTATCAGTGTCAACGTCGATACCGATATCGGACTAATGTGAAAACGTCGTCGGTGTGTATGCGTTACACGCTGTGCGGAATATGGGTCAACTGGGACGTCGGGTAAAGGCGAGCCACGCATTCTGCATATCCCAGGTTATGCCTATGGTCATCTATAGTATCCTACTATTGTCGTAATGTTCCATTGTGTCCTGTATGTTAAGCGAAATAACATAAACATACAGCCGCAAAGGGACAGCTGTGCTATCGTGTTTCGTGCGTTTTGCGAGTTCCCCGTGAAGGAGGACAGGTTGGCAACACGTGTGCATATCAATTATGCGTATGTTTTTGGGCATCAGTAGTCGTCAAAAGTCTGACTGTTCTTTTACTCCCTGATGCTGTAAAAATCCCCCTTTAATGGGCGACCGGCTACTTACAAACCGCACGAAACACTTTGGCATAGGCTGCCACTTTACGGCGGTGTTCTGTAAACGAGATGTAGTTTCTCGGCCGTGCTGGCCGAATTTGCCGCGCGACACTATCACGTACTATGGTAGGGCGTATGAGTGCCCGTTTACTGCAACATAAGAAAGAGTCGTGTAGGTTATACATATATATATTGTGATTTAAGATTCTGGCGTGTAAAGCAGCAGCGCGCAGCTGTTAGAGTAAATTAAATGAGCGCAATACAGATGAGATGCAAGCGCCTGGAGACCTTCCACGCCATTGTCAAGACGCAGTTGCAACACGTCCCTATAAATATTCATTAAACGGTGCGTACCGCGTACGGACTAGTAACGAGCCCGGGTATTAATACTTTGTTTACATTATCATCGTACGCTTGCCGCGGCCGTACGGTGCCGTCTGGGGATTATAAATGTGTTACTGGGCATATGCTAGGTACAGGGGCTCTTCCGCGGGAACAACCGAGGATGGCAATAAGCCGGGGGCTAAGACTTTCGCTAGTGGACGCTAGTCCCACAGCGGGTCGGGAGTAATTCCTAGCCGTTACGACTTGGGGATCTATGGATCAAGGAAGGAGCTTACTTCTAAAACCTGACAACGCGTCTGCGAGATCTCTGGTGATGTGGAACTTTGCGTTAGCCGACTGCTCGTTTGTCTCGTCTCCAATAAAAAATGGTCCAGATACAATGTTAAATTTAAGGTATATATTCCTAATAAACTATTATGTTTTTTAAATACATACATCGAACATCCTTTAACTTTAATTAATTACTAGGGCGGATCTAAAAGTTCGTGGCCTAACCTACATGGAGCTATGACATCTTTTTAAATCTACCGTCATTTGTTAGTATGTGTCATATTGATTTATTGTGCGCAGTTTCATTCCGATACTGCACAATATAAATTTTCTGTGATTATTTGTTTGAAGCAATCTGACGCAATTTCCAATAATGGAGAAAATTGAACACCGTGCAGTCATTATACGTACCTCAATAACAAAGGCCTATCACTCCATCGTATTCCAGTGTCAAGAAGTGGGTAGCTAAGTTTAAGCGGAGCATTAAAAATGATCCTAGGAGTGGAAGGCCTACATCCTCTACCAAGAAAGAAAACATCGATAAAATTTGTGATCTCATACTGGGTGACCGACGTTTGACCATGGGTAAGATAGCTGAGATAACAAACATTAGTTATGGCTGGGTGCAACACATAATAACGGAAGAGTTGGGGTTCCATAAGGTTTCTGCTCGCTGCAAGCAACCTCGGGACCCATCCCGAGGTTGCTTTCAGCTAAACAAAAACGAGTTCGATACACAATTTCGCGAGACTGTTTGGAACTTTTTGAGACTGATCCCGAGGACTTCTTGTCTAGATTTGTTACCATGGATGAAAGCTGGGTTCACCACCATACTCCTGAATCAAAGCAACAATCCAAACAGTGGAAAAGATCAGTCTCCTTCACCGAAAAAGGCAAAGATCGTTTTGTCGACTAACAAGGTCATGGCTTCTGCTTTTGGGATGCGAAGGGCATTATTTTTGTAGATTATTTACCGAAAGGTCAAACTATAAATTCTAGTTATTATTGTAACCTTTTACGAAGACTCCGGGAAGAAATAAAAGAAAAGAGGCCGGGAATGTTGCGTAAAAAATTTTGTTTCATCAAGACATTGCACGGGTTCACACTTCGGTTTTGTTTTTGTCATTCATGTCTGTAATCCATGATTGTTGCTACGAATTGCTGCCCCACCCACCTTATTCGCCGGATTTAGCCCCCTCGGATTATCATTTGTTTCCAAATTTAAAAAAAACACTTGGTGGCTCGAAATTTTCGACCAAAGATGAGGAGATAGTTTTTTTTTTCGAGGGGATAAACAAGTTGCAGGTCAGTTGGATGAAGTGTGTTGAACTAGATTGAGACTATGTCGAAAAATAAAAATAAATTTTGATCCACTTTTCTTTCATTTTCTTGGTCGGGTTTAGAACTTTTAGAGCCACCCTCGTATTATTTAAGAGTAGTGTTATTCCTGTATTCAATACTGTATTTAAGCCCGAACTTATTTAATTATTGGTTCAATATATTACAAAATTTGAACTGCATTTGTTGTTGAAAAGTGAAAGACATCACAATATTAATAACATCCGTGCCATAAGTACAAATGGTCCTTGTGGCTGAGTGCACTTACAGACCTAAGAAGGAACCATCTAGAGCGTATGACTCAGAACCTAGGTCGTGAATTACAACATAACTATGTGACAAATGGAAAATTACAAAATAATTGAAATGCACCCATTATCATGTAGTTATAAGCGATAATAACTATTGTTTTATTATTTTTAATTAACGTGGCATTCGTCACGTGAAGATCATGGTTCGTTTGCTTACATCACGTAGGTACTCCGTAAATCTATACTGTATTTAGAAAGTAGAACGTCATCTGTTTACCCTAAAACTGATTAAATCTGTTGCATCCAAAATGTTTTATGATGTTGCTATTTATTCTATGTGTTGTTTATTTATAAAAAAGTAACTTTTATCAAACTAGCAGCACCCCGCAGCTTCACCCGCGTAACATGGTTCAATTGCATATAAACTTCATGACTTCATGACCCCAAGGGGAATAACTTCTAATCCTCTCTGACTACACACTTACATTGTGAGAAGAAGTACTGTGTGAAGTAGTTTCTGGAATGTGATAATAAAAAGTATTTATGCAAAAATTGTTATGCAATATACGTATTTCTTTGGATGTCACAGAGAAAATTGTTTATACTCTGCCACCAGGTGGTTTTACGTCGGGACCCAGTTTAACACTAAACCATGCCTACGCTACGAGTTATCTTACAAAAGATATGTCATATTATTTAGAATTCGAAGCTGCTAAGTCGTTGGTAACCTTGATTTGAAAATCTCTCAGTCGTAGGGTTCCTTGAATATTGTAATGTTCATTTTTAGCAGCGGACTGTATTGATGATGCTAATTGGGTTTCCATTGCATAAGTAGGCAAACCATATGTCCAAGACAGTATAACACATAGCTAAATTATATAACACGTGCATAAGTAGGCAAACCATATGTCCAAGACAGTATAACACATAGCTAAATTATATAACACGTGCATAAGTAGGCAAACCATATGTCCCAGACAGTATAACACATAGCTAAATTATATAACACGTGCA
>JAFELO010010470.1:123138-184015 GCA_017140195.1 Eumaeus atala | reverse complement strand
GGGGGGGGGAGGCGTGCTAGATAATGGAGACATTAGGACGCCACAACAAACAAGTGACTAATGTATATGTAGAAAGTTCTCGAATGCAAATTACAATAATATACATGTTATGTGACACCGTGAACAATATACGGAAGTGTATAGTACAATAGATTGGTGTGTAGACAGTAGATAACATCACAATTTAAACGACATATACGAACACTAGAAAAGCGTGCGCGATGTACAATTTATCATAAACAACTTCAATACACCATAACGAAAGTGGGAGATAAACATTATATGCCTACATTGAAAATTCGGAAGAATAAACCGTTATTATTACTATATTTCATTTCGCGAATTACGTTTGTAGTTAAAAAACGGAATGCCTTCATATTCGGTGGATTTTTTGACTAGCATGTTTTAAATTACCGCAAAAGATTCTAATTTATAACTCACACCATGTTCAAATTACTTTTTTTTTTTGCCAAAATTTCTCGTTTTGGCGTTAATTGTTACAGGTCTTCTCCAGGAGCGACCCGATGATGGCTGAACATAATGATAACAAAAGCGTGTGAAGTTATTTCTCCTACTTGTCGATAGCTATTTTTTACTTATCGAGTTATTCAGGATGTGAGACTAATTCCTCTCGATTATCTAATTATTTCATATTTGATTTTTAAATTCTTATTTATCACAGTGTTTTTAATTTTAACAAAATTACATTTGCCATCCACAATATTAGCGTTCGCTAATGTTTATATGTCGCAGTAGGATAGTCTAAATCGCCGTATTTCATTACGGCTAGCCATTTTCAAAGACAGGGCCGTTTTATTTTGTGTTGGGTTAACGATTAGCCGGATTGACTCTGAGTGAAGTCGCGAAAGAAAGATTTCGCCGTTATATGATATTCAATAAAGCTAGCCTTATTGAAATAAAGCGAATATTATCCGCCTTTTTGACACCTTTAGTTCCTAATTTTAACACTCGCGGCGTTGTTGGCATGACAACAACAGCGGTCGATTGTAGAATATAGAGAAATAGAAAAACTATACCCATATGGTTCGAAGGTTTAGGCCGGGAGCTACGCTCCTACCTAACCTTCCTTCCACTAAACCTTTGTGATTAGGTATTTTTTTTAATTTGCATTTGACCCAATTTCATGCTTGTATCGATAACTATCAGTGCCTGAAATCAAGAGGCTCAATCAGGCTAAAGGTCAGCTTCCATTTTGAAGAACGTCTCGCAAAGACAATCCGGCTAGTCCACCACAAAATAGAACTGCCCTGTTTTTGAAAGTGACTATCCGTAATATTATACGGTGATTTGTACAATGCGACTGCGACATATATATATAATGTTCAGACAGCATTAAAGTTCTATGTCATTACGATTGTAGGCATACATATACTTAACTTACTCTATAATATGATAATGATATATAGGAGCTTTCATATGCGACCTTCTACAGCTTCTCACAGACCGAGCCGTGTTTCAACTTAAACTGTTTTGTTATTGACGTTTCTACGTTCATCGAATTTTTCCATTTAAAGTATGTTCTATTAAAATGATGCAAAATCATGCTAACCAAAATTACTGTATTCGATGCCTAGCATTGAATTTGAGTGTATACGAATTCGTTCTCGCCATTGCTGCCGGTAAAAAGCGTTACCAAGGTATTCGGAGGCGCCATCGTAGCCCGTAGTAGATTGAACCGTGCGCGCGCCACTCGCTCTACCCCCCTCCCTCGGCACCGAGGCCGGGTCCCAGTTCGCCGCAACGCGTTGTTTCGCTCGCCCGTGTGTTAAATATCACCATTTTAAATCACCTCTACCTCAATATAAACGCACAACGCGACAAAATTCGGCTCCGAAGCGGCACTATTGACACAGAAATCGGGGACCCGAGCGTCCCACATAAAACTGTCAGCGCGAACTGAAGTCATGCAAACCAAACTAATAAGTGCGGGGTACTCGTCGATCATGAACAAACAGGACTTGCTAAGGGAAGTGGTCGTGAAGTACATCGACTACTTTTACCCCGTGTAAGTACCATTTTCTAAGTTTCCTCGTCGTTTCGGTCTCTGTCGCATTGCGGCTCCAGTTTCGAGTACCTATCTCTCAGATATAATTAGTTACATGTCTTACAAGTGTCAAGCGAACCGGTAAGTCGGTGAAGGTTTCGCAGCCAATGACTTTGACTGCATCCAGACTAATGTTTCCATTAGCCGATGTCAGCGCCGCCTATTGGTTCTAGACATCTCTGTCGCCTCTGCTGCTGTATCGATCGGTTGCAAGGCGCTCGTGTCTGCTCTCAGTTTGTAATGACAAAGTGCTTGGTAATGACCTTGGAATGAATGTATTAACATTGACCTATGCTATCAAAAGTGATGAGAGAGTATAGAGATAAAAGTAATGACGCAGCAGATGTCAGATCAATAAGCTGTGTTTTATTTTCTTTATATCTTTTATAGTTTTTCTAAATACCCCTTTCATTTTATTAGTTATTATCGACTTTATCTACTACTTGAATAACTAATTCATATTTGTCACTTGACAATTACTTACACTACCTTCTTTTAGAATTTATTTTTTATGAATTATGATTTGATTCGGAACAATTACTTATGGAAATGTTTCAGCATATCGTCCAATTTATTTTTATAAAAATCTAGCTAATACTTTTGGTATCAGTACAAGGTGTGTTTTGGAGAATTTGAATCTGTTCGCCGATGAAACATACATTGTAGAACTAAATAGAGAAATTTATTTCAAAAATCAGAGAATACTACGAACTTGCCCAAAATGTCACGTTGAAAAACTACAGAAGCGGTGTTGCGTGAAAATTTGGCGTGACAAAAACTGACGGACCGTGTTCCCTGTCCCACTTTACATCCGTCGTCCAGATTTATAGAATATTTTCGGTCGGTCATGCACAAAAAAGCTACTTTCGTCTTTGATTTGAAGTAAGTGGCAACGAAACCGATTGCGAAACGCGTCGCGAGATGTTACGATCGTCATGAGCCGTCGGCTGCCATGTCGACACCGTCGATTTCCCTTCAACGACCTTGGCAGCGCAAGTCGCTCGTTCCACGCCAGCAGTAATTACTGCACTGCAGTGCGGCAGTGTTCATGTGTTAATTCATTCGTCATCTTTTTTCTTTCATTCATTTACGCTTGTTCATCACATAGCAGACCTGTATTTGTTTCAGCGACCGTAATTTGTTATAACTTTCTGACTATCTACTTGCTGAGTACGTTCTAAAGGCAATTAGGTAGCGGTACTTATATCTTTTTTTAGATAAAAATTTGTCTGTAGCATAGTTTAAGATTAGCAGTACATTAAGATTTATAAATTGACTCAAGTTATTACAGTTTACTCCATGAAACCAATACAAAAACGACTTAAGGTTTATGTATTCTAATACTAATATATCAAAACTGTATAACTTGTAATAGACAAGTACGAATTAAAATATATTACTTTTTCCTGAAACGTTAATAGCCACACCGATGAACACAAAGAAATCCAAAAGTGCTTTCGATATTTATAATTAGTATTTCATTGTATGTGTCACGGACTACGCATTTAAACCACGCTGTAATTGTATTGTTCCAATTGTTAACTCGATTCTGTAAAAAATCTGAAATCACTAAACAATGACTAACAAGGAAAATTTAATTTTTCATGAGCTAAATTTGCATTGTAACCTTTGATACTGTGTTTACTTCTGATATACAAAGGCTATTCTTATAAATCGTATCCTTTATTCATATGTCAGCTAACAAACAAGCCAAATCTTTATATATAAAGAATTTGTTAGTTTATAGGTAGATATCAGACGAAAAATTAAAAACTTGAAAACTTCTTTAAATCATCTAGTCCGTTCAAGCTGGAGATGGGTTGCAGGAAGTCGGCAGTCTGGCGTTCATTTAAAGAGATCTGTGACAAGGAGTCGACTGGTAAAACCTACTGCTGATTTTAATCTGAAATTAACGTACATTTTTATTGTTATGTTGTATTATATAAATGCTGTGTGCAATAAAGTATATTTAAATATAATATAACTTAAAGAAATATACTTTATTGCACACAACATTTTAACATTACAGAAGAAATACTACATAATAATAAAAACGTACATTAATTTCAGTTGTTTCAGCTGTGCATGAGTATGTCACTGATTGACAGATGATGCTTAGCTGAAATTATTGGACAGATCCACCTGAAAGTGGATGTACCAATAGTTTCTATGAACTAGGTAGAACCGCTAAGAATGGATTTCAAAATGAAAGGGAAATAAGGTTTGCATGGTTATTTAGACATCGTCCAGCTGTGTAAGCTCATCGTCGTGAATTATTATTGAACGATTAATTTTTCCCCTAATTTTATGCGCATCGTTAAAAATTAATTATGTTACAAACACATTAAGGCGGATCTTAAAGTTTCGAATTGTATTCACTGTCACGTTTCGTTGCCTCAACTGCCTATTCTTGTACACAATTATTGTTGTTTCTGTGTTGGTAGGTATCTGCTTAGTACCCGCAATATATCACTACGTATTGTTTACTATATATAGGTACATATAGGCTTGGCATCGGCAAACATAACGTCTTCGTGTGCTCTGCTTTCCCTCATAAGTCCAAGCGCCTCATCTGGAAGTTTGGCTTTCCTGTCAGTGTCCTTATTCCTACAGTATCCTTGACCCACGTCCCGCAAGCAATCAATCACGCCACTCACGGCCTCGTCAATTGCCCCTGTAGTTTCGGGCGTATCCAGGGTATCGAACCAGTTTTTTAATTCCAGATGGAATTTAACGGTACCTACCGTGGTTCGTCGAAGTGTTATCTGTATCAAACGGACACGCTCGCGTCGGAAGCATACATTCAGAGAGCCTCTAACCAATCGGTGATAACTTCCGGTTTTAAACCTGTTGATCACGTAGACATCCCTAAATATATGCTTTCGGTCCGTCATAATGAAGTCAATCTCGTTCCTTGTCACTCTATCTATCCACTTCCTATGGGGCTTCTTCTGGGTCCAAGGTTTTTGTGGAGAAGCTTGGGAAAAGTTATGTGACAAAGGGTAGGACTGATTCTGGAGTTACTTTTTCTTCTAAGCCTGGGATCTTATTTGAGCTGAGATCAAAGCTTTCTTTATCCTAAACAACGATCCGCGTGCAAGCCAAACACGACATTTATCAGGCGATCTGCCGGACGTTAGCTTAAGTGAGGCTAGTCTCTTCTCTGGTTAGAAGGGGGAAGGCCCGGGGAAGGACGGAATTACAGTCGAGCTTCTTACAACAGGTGGCGAAAAATTTAAGAGAGCTAAAAAACATTTTTAATTTTGGCCTTCGGCGGGGCGTACCTCACAGGACATGGCTTGGAAATAGCGTTATTTCGTTTTTTAAGCAGGGTGGCAAATCACTTCTTCAAAATTACAGACCAATTTCACTTCTCGGCCATATTTACAACTTGCTCTCAAGAGTCTTGACGAATCGTCTCACTACAAAGCTTGAGGAATTCCAGTCACCGGAGCAGGCTGGGTTTCGAAGAGGATTTAGCATCATGGAACTCAGTTTCACCGTAAAAAAATAAAGATGCCGGAACCGGAGATTCGTCTCACGTCGTCTTGTGATAAGCATATGTCCAGCATTAAACCATGGGCTAGTACGTAGTGACGTCATTGTTATAAAATGGGCGTGCCTATATTTTATCAGATATTGTTTGAACATGGCAATGTCTACAACGTTGTTATGCTCAAATCCGGGTACTAAATAAATACGTGGCTATTGTTCTTATATTAAAGCCCTCCGTATAGATCAAAGGAATCTCTGTTGATAGTCCTTCGTCATTGTTATCGACAACGACTGAGCACGATCGAAATAAATACGCACGTGTACACGAACACAAGGCGTTTATCTGTTTAACTCGCCATATTTGTCTTACACTTGGTGTACGCTTGTGTAGAAGGCGTATGTAAGGCCTCCGTAAGAATCTTGAGTGTACGTTTGTTACTGTATTTTACCGTCTAATGGTAACATAACATTATTAATAACCATTAAGTATTTAAAACTTAATATTTTAGCTGGTAAATGTTCCTTTAAGTTAATACAGTATACGTTGGATGGCATATCGGTAAATACGGCGACGGTTGAGCCTTGTTTGGCAAAGGTACGCACACTATTCTGCAAAGCTTCCAGATGCCAGTGTGTTAACACCAACAATAACACGATGGTGATACTGGAGACCTATATTTGTGCAATGGGAAAAGCTCCTCTTTACATGAAAAAAAAAGTTACATTTAAATAGCAAATACTTGTCTACTCGCTTTTAATCGTTTAGGGTACTCACGAGATCCTTGAGATAAATATACTAGAGTCGATCTTATAGGTATAGATAAAGCGCAATAGTTAATCGGCTTGTGACTGTGGCTGTTTAATAATATTTTCGTTTTGAACAACTTTCTCCGTATTTTTGGTATAGGTTTCTTTTGTTCGTGTTTTATATGACATGACAGTATAATATGCAACGCAGTCCGGCTCATATTACATAATGAACTGCCGTAACTGGTTTCATTCAAATCCGCTTGAGAAATCATACCATATCTATCTAATGTTAAGGATTTTTGGCAGACGGGATAAACTTAGTGGCTATTGTGTAAAAACATTTCCCTGAACGGCATTACACAAGTACTTTGTGTAAAATTAATAATATTCCATTGGTTGGCCAACCAAAACATAGCTTTTCAATGGCAAACTAAATACTTTATCAATTAAAACCTTACCGATAGATTATACAATTAAGTAAAATTTAACAATTTAAATATTAATAGAATTAACATAAAGTAGTTTTGTCCTATGTCATAGCTACTATAACCTTAATATTGATTATACATGCGGGGGCTGATTCATAACTGGCTTAAACGTAGAACTTAAAAGAAAGATAGGCAAACAAAATTTATTACATTGTACTCTTAACACATTTTGGAAAATAGAACGCAAAATTTTAATTTATTCGAACTGATAAAATTTGTGTGAGGGGACCTACAACTTTGTTGTTGGAGAGTGTTATGCAAGCTTGCTGTAAAAATTTTGTGAAGAAATACGAAAGAAACGGCCTCATTTAGCTAAAAAGAAAGTTTCATTCCACCACGACGACGCACCTGTGCACTCGTCAAGGGTTGCAGTTGCCAAACTCCATGATTTGCGGTTCGAATTGTTATCGCATCCTTCCTATTGCGACTTCCACTTGTTCCCGAATCTGAAGAATTGTTTAGGTGTCCGAAGATGTTTATCAAATGATGAAATCATTGTCGCCGTATACGAGTATTTTAATGGGTTATAGAGAGCATTTTATCAAACTGGTGTAACGGCAATGGAGAGGCGTTGGGCTAAATACATCGAGGTAGAAGGAAACTACATTGAAAAATAAAATTGTTTTAAATAGGTTATTAAAGTTATTCTTTGTCGTTTCGGATACGTATCCATCACCCCTCGTATATATAAACTAGTGAAAAGTGCTCGTGCTGTTTTCGGTTTTAATTAACTTATCTCGTTAAGTAGAAAAATTATGCCTCGTCATTGCATTTTACTTATTGTTAACAATAAGAAAGTACATGTAGGTGTTTTATAATGAATGTACTATTAATTTTTCGATAGTGTAGACATTTTGCACTTCATTGTGAACGTTGTGGTTTCGGTTCGGTTATTTAATACTTGAGAGTTCAGTAACGAACCGGTAGAAATCGATACGCAATGGACGATCCCGTTCAGTACAACGCTTCGGTGCGCTCTACTTGAGCATTGTATTGATCACCTCATTGGCGCGACACGGAGTCTGAGGCCGGCGAAAGTCAAGTACATCGCGGATCTAGACACACATCGAGAATCATTTACATTGGATAACGTCGATACTCATTATTCATCTTTTTCATCGACTTTGGTTCTAATGGAGACAGAAAAAAGCAATCAAAACCTTTCACTATTTGAACGAGAGACATTGGAATGTCTCCTAAATTGCCCCCTGGGCAGGCCCACGCAGCTGAGTCCAGTAAACGCGTGTAATTATAGCTGTGCAGGCAATTAGAGTGTGTCGGCATATTCTATGTGCACGTGGGCACATACTTCGAATCTCTTGCTTGCGTGCTTCTCAAATTGTATCAATTTGTGTTTTTAGACGGATGTCTGAATGCGAACTTTCAAGACTTCATGATTTACTTCACAAACATTACTTTCTCTTGAATTTGCGTCCGCGTTGACTTAGGTTTGTCCAATGAAATTTGAAGTGACACCTCCTTCTGGTTTGAAGACCGTTTGAATACTAATTGTTTGAAACTACGAATACATTATTTTCGACGTTGCACAAGTATTACACCGACAGTTCTGTGGATTTATCTGGCGACCTCTTGTAACATTGTTTCTGTAGAAGTTCGTGAAAAAACACAACAATGGAAGTAAAATTTGAATTATAATATTTTGTCCTGTATAATGTAACTTGTGACATAGTCATCTCCTTAATCTTAACCCTGTCTCCTAGGATAGACGAGATCATCAGTTTTTACACGGAGCGACTCTCATATGCACTATGCAAGCCAGAATGGAAACCAGACCCGGTACTAAATTTGGTCGAATTAGAATACACGTATCCTGGTTCAGTCACCATGATTTCTTTCAGCGTAAGAGCACTCAGAAAATGTACTTAATAAAAAAAGTCCCTCATATGTGGCGGGGTTCGAAACCTGGACCACCGGAGTGGAACTGTGAACTGCTAACAACTAGGCCACCGACGCTCTTAAATACTACCCAAACATATCGGTGTTACAATTTATACCTTGTTTCGTGTTTTAGTAATTGTATTGTCTTCTTTGTTACAGTGCATCAGGCACAAGCGCCGTGGCCATCGACAACAAGATCGAGCAAGCAATGGTACGTATACTGTACCAATGTTATATATTCTATTTTGTTTCTTTTTTTCGGAACTGATCTTATACTGTGGAAGCAAAGACAAACCTAACACAGAACCTATATAGCAACGGATTGCTATGAGCGACTAGGCTTGAGGTCGAAAGTTGGACCGACACCCTTTCTCCCACAGATAGGAGAGATGCACTCCGATATGAGAGTGTTTGTAATATCATTATTATCACGGCCTGAAGGATCGAGGGGCTCTCATACCCCGACTACGATTCTGGGAAAATTCGCGCGCGCGCTTGATGAAATGGCTTCGGCGCTGACATGACGTTTGTAACGACGTTTATCTGACGTATGTAAGATTTCGGTGACCCGATGGAGGGGAAATTGAAAGTGGACACCAGAATTTCTGTATACCGAACATACATGCAGGTGTTTGTTTAAAGTTGGTAGTTAAAAGAAAATTGTTTTAACTTATCGTGATAGTTATTATACCAGTTATATAACATTGTTTCTTCACAGTAAAAAAAATAGGGATAAATTTTCATTTTTACCTAAGATATAATAAAATTTGTTTATCATAAATTTTAATAATAAATAATGTTTTAAAATTTTGTATGTCTTTATCAGTTACGTTTGTATATTAGTTTTTTTTTTTTTTTTAAATAGACACAGAGGCATAAAAATTGTGTCAGATAGTAGCAACCTTCGAACTTTATTGTTAGTCACAAGCTCTTCTCTCTTCAATAATGTATTTGAATAGGTAAAATCTGGATCGGTGTTGCAAAATGTCTTTTTGTGTCGTGCTACAAAAAGTATCTCGAACCTAGCTTTGTCTGCGCACTACACATGTACGCTCAAGGTGTTCCGGTTTAACGAGATATACAGGGCTTTTCTAATTAGCCTAATAAAGTTAATCGAGATTTGCAAGAAAATAGTAAATACTTTTAAACAATACAAAATTTTCGATTTAAGATTCATTAAGACAGAGATTAATTAAAATTAGGCTCGGGTTATAGAAAGTGCTACCTCTTCACCCTTTGGGGCCACTCATCTGCCCATTCATATGTGCATCTATGTCTAAAAGTGTCGGTACTCGGTAGTCTTTACGGACTTCTCGCATTTCCTATAAAAGTTATCAATCGATTTATTTAATTATAGTCATGAATTGGAGATTAATGGGTTGTACTTTTTATGAATACGTAACGTAGTGCTCGACTTATGTATGAAAATAATAGCAGAAAATAAGACATATTTGATGTATAATAAATATGTAAGCATTGCCTTATATATATGACATATATGCCTTATATTACCTAAATGAGGAAATTTGTGGTGAATAAAATGTCAGCTTGAAAATACCAGCTTCATCTGATTCTTTACTACATTGCTTGAATTGATACCAGTTAAAATGTCCGGTGCCGTTTGAAATTAATCAGTATCTTACTATTCTGCTGTGGCTTCTAGTACATAGTCACCAGATGTCTATTTGTTTGCCCATCATAATTTTCTAGTAACAGAAGACTTTGTACCACTTAAGCCTAACGAATCTTCTTTTTTTACACAGTACAAGGCATATAACAGAACTCCATCCACAAAGACGATGCGTCAGTTTTTTGATTATATGCAGTATGTTCTAAGCCAAGGCAGGGTTTAGAATTATTGGTAACGGGTCTGAAAAATTACCGGAATGACTTCAGGTGGCTAGAGCCGGAGCTACGTGAACTTCCTGCTCGACTATCTGCCCTACTTTAAAAGTAACATCGCCTCATTGTCACTACACAACAGATCATTAATTAGATTGATAATTATTGGATTTGACTTATAATTTAGCGATATACATCAATAATAAAATGTTGGTCACTGCGATTTATCTTTGTTACATATCAGCAAAGCCCTTGACGTTATCAGTGTTTAATTTAGCAAATCGTTACACTGTTATGTAATGTTTAGCAAATATGAGTTGCGCAACTACACAATAAAAAGTCTCTGTCAACTGACTTTAGCTGCAATAATCACATGTGGTTGAATAACGACATTATTATTGTAATAAAGAAAATACATATGTCAGTGTCGCAGTTTCTGATCTATGACTCGCATGAGTACCGAACACCGAGCAAGTATGCATATACGTATCGTAGGCATAGAAAACTTTCATTTACATGTATTCCATGAGTTCATTGTTGAATGATCACGAAATTTGAGTGCCGTATTCATCATTTCTAGGATTGTACTTAAAGTGCCCACTCTTCTCTATTTGTTTATGTATCTACTGCATTGAATAATATCGGAGTGGTTTTGTTGATTTCTGATGTGGTTCCTTCATCGCCAGCTACTCAAGTTCGGACAAGCGTTGATCGTTCTCGTGATCGCCCGCCTCACATCAAACGATTAATGTCAATGTGTCGGTATGGTTCCGCGTGAACTAGATCAACTGCAATCAATGTAGTTGCTAGAAACAAGATCGGGACAAGTGCTTGCTCTCCGGCGGTCTGATGTATGTTTAATAGTTTTTCTGATGAAAATAGCTCATGGTTCTTACCTCTGCTCCGGCCCAGTGATAAACATAATCAAACCAATAACTAAACACCTTAAGGCAGCAAGATATAATTAGTACTGTTTGTTTGCTTTAATCAGAATAAGTAAATAATTACAATCCTTCGCAAGACGTCTTGGTCTTCGTATTAATAATTTGTGACATTTTGTGAACAGCCGGTGGCCCATTGGGAGGGAGGAGGTAAACGAATAGGCATAGTGGTTTTGTGGATGTTCATTTGCGTCGGTAGTCGTAAAAACGCTCCGATTGCTCGTTTGCCCCCCTACTCCATTAAAAAAAACATCCGGACGTCGAACATCACAGTCCATCCGTGACCACGGTTGGTTGGTGTACCTCTGAAACGTCGTGCTAGTTAGATAATTAAATAAACCGCGATAAAGTCCGTATAAGTAGTTTTATTATAATGAGTAACATTCACGTAAACATAACAAACACATCAAAACTAAATAGTGTTTTTTCTTTGTTAGGTCTAACTCTTTAGTGGACCCAGTTTATTAAAACCGATAATACTGCATGTTCGAAATATCTCTTTTCGGCTCCTCTATGTCTAACTGTTGACCCACAGACAAGAGCGACAGTCATCAGTGATCAAATAGAAACAGACTACGGACGTTCATGCATCAGAAGATCATGATAATCTTGCACTCATTTACACGCGGCGGCAAACTTCATTCATTGTCTTTCTGTGATAATTGCTTAATTTTATTTACAAATGAGCATATATTTGAAGTAAATAATAAAACTGTGTTTTTCGACTTGCTTCATTTGCAAAACATTCGAATAACAATTACTTATTCAAGGTAGATGAAGTGGCTTCCTTGTAACCACTAACTAGACTCGCTTTTATATTCGAAGCACGTGCTCACGATGCACATAAACCTTTCGCCAGTGTGTTTGTTTCTTTACAATTTCCCATTTCCTTTTATGGATTTGTTGGTATTTTTTTCCAAATTCTTTCATCGTTCATATTTGCTGAATCTTTAACCTATTGTCAATTGTACCGTACAAGCTCTAAAATGGTAAATTTTCCCTTTTGGATTTACTAGGTGACGTTGATTTTGTCTATGGGTGTTTTTGTCCATTCCAGTCCACTACTGGTATGTTTTACAGAGTACAAAATAACATGTGTGTAATGATGTTTTGTCCGTGATATAACGCCGTGCAACCGCTGCAATTGAGATCCATGGTCGTGCGCTATTGGACTCGTTTTGCATAGTCTATAATTAACATCGCAGATGGCCTCAAGCGACTGACCCCAATCCAGCCCTAATGCCCACAAACATACCACTATATCTCCATCACTCCACACACCATGCTCGTCTACTGACGCGCACTGGCTACTAATAAATATAGATTTGATATAACTGCGCACATTGCCACAATCCGAAAATATATCTAGGAAAATTGTATGTAGGTCAAATTTTTTCCAGTTTACTCAATTTTTATAACACTCGAGTACTGTTAATGTTTTCTCCTTTTATTTTTATGGAATGAACCAAGAGACAATAATCCCTCTCTGTAATTTACGTAATCTTCGCTTATTCAGGTTCAGTAATAACAGTTTATTTTCGAAACAATTTCGCTACAAGAAACTGAAATTATTCTTGTTTTTTTACGAAGGAGGAAGTCATCACATAATTGCCAGCAAAATTATTTCAATTCCTGATCGTAGTGAAACGCCAGAGTACAAACAAATATATATTTATAGCCTACGCCTGTCACAGTTGCGTACCAGACATATTTGGGAATTATTATATAATTACAAAAATGTCATCATCATCGTCATCCCTTATCGTACACTGCAGGACCAATGGCCTCTCCATAGACGTCATGATGGAAACTATCTACAAGATACTATTAACGTGCAAATATTTTCGTCACAATCGTATCCGTTAGGAGTGTGAAATGATGCGCGAACAAGAATAATTTTGTAATGGGATGTGTAAAATTAATGTCTAAACGTTGTCAAGGTATAACATACAGCAATTGTTAATTACTAAACCAACTAACATGATAATGTCAATTTTTACATACTTCATATAGCATCACACGATACAATGTAAAAAATGGTCCCACGATTAACGCCGCACTAGTTCTCCTTGAGGTCTCCAGCACACGCAACTTCAGTTTATAATTTAAATGTATAATTTTCAATTTGGAAGTACACTCGTGGGTTTCGTAAGAAAATTCCACGCGCTCCGGTGTTACATCACAATTGTGTTCACGGAGATCCGTCCGATGGATGCTATGTTTCGGTAGCAGTAGCACACACTAACTGACCCCAATATCAGCATCTCGGACATAAACGAAACGGACAATTTTATATTTTCTCTTTCATCGCTTTATAGTGCGTTAACCAATAGCGCGTGTCGGGAGTCTTAAAAACCGAATCACTGGTTCATTTATATGTAAGAATATAAAATACATGAAGTATTTATTTTATCGTTTTGTTCCATCGTTCCTATTTCAAGTAATATTGTAGGTGAGTTTCGATTAGGACGAGTTAGTGAATATCGTAGTCCCTGGGATACCTAGAAAACCTTAAGTGGTCTCTGAATGCATAGAGCATAGGCAAACATGGCTACGTAGTTTTTTATATTTATAGATAGCTAATACTTTTGTACTATATTCACCATTTACTCGGAAAATTATACTCACTTATCTATTTTCCAAAGCGTTATGCTAATAGGTTTTGTGTACGTGATTTGCATGAGTCAGGCGTGACCCGGCAGGACTAAGAATAGATACGGAAGGAAAGCTGGCCCCGTTGGGCCACTGGAGACACGTGCTTAACAGATTATACCGTCGATTTGAGTGCTGAAGCGGTGCGCAGACCACACGGCGATAGCGGGCCACGCGAACAGTGTTGCGTGCATGCTGCAGCCGTACTGCAGACCAACTCAAAAATATTGTGTGTACTAAAGTATAGACTAACGGAAAATGCTCTGCAAATGACTGGAGTTATTCAAGATATTTTTTAAAATTAGTCGATTAGTTGCCATCACACGTTCGGATTTTTTTGAATTTTAACAATTAAGCGACATATATTTCATACAATTTGTTTCCACGTTTGATTTTATTAATTTATCTTTTTCAGAACATTTGCTTTGAAAACGGTATTAGGGCTGGCTTTATGTGATAACCGTCCAACGTGGCGGTTCGCTGGTTATTAACCGCACGAATATAGTGCGCCTAACAATAACGTAAATGAGATAATTTAATGATGTTTGTAATAAAATCCACGAAAATGTTTCTTTGATTGCAAATTTGCTTTGATGTTCGTAAAAGACGCCGGCAAACGTAGCTTTTTTTTGTTCATTGTAATAAAACTGTAATTTATAGATTACTGGCATTTACCCGTTTCGCTCTCGTTTTTTTATAGCATAAGGGGGCAAATGAGAAATTTGATGACTACCGACGCCCATTGACATTCGCATAATTGTTACGCAGATGCATTGCCCTCCTATCATCCGCCCACCAATGGGCCACCGGCTATTCACAAACCGCACAAAGCGCGACAGCGACGCTGTCACTTTATGCCGGTATCAAATGAGCGAGAGGGACTACCCTGGACGTGCCGGCCCAATTACGTTGCATAGGAGGATGTAGTGTCATGCACTGCGCATGGCACTACCTCTTCCTAAGAATTCCTTCGTTGGAAGTAATATTTTTATTTAGTAATAAGAATTATATAATGCATTTTTATATCCATTCCAAAACATCTATGGATGTGTGCATATAGTGTCATGATAATGGCCTGAGGAGTTTTTAACTTAGAAGAGCAACAAAGTTACATTCCCATTTCCAAACGGTAAACATTACCGAATATTTGATAATGAATATTCCTACTCATCACTACCTGCTAGCTGTCCGCACGACGCATCGTTTATACACATGTTATAATCACATGTAGTGAACGATTGTCTTTTGTTACGAGGTATCGAATTCTACGCTAAGTCGTCGGTCTGTCTGTTGTTTACTGAGCTAATTCAATATTTTTCCATATTTTATCTGAATGCGGAAAAGTACGGGCCGCACAATTTGCTTATCAATCGATTCGTATCTGGGCTGATACGAGGTGTGCGAAAGCAACATTTGTAAACAAGTTGTTTGATGATAAAACCTCTGCACTTGTTTTTCCACGACAGCTGTTTTCAAGTTACCGAATCAATGTTTAGTTTTTTGTTGAATACGATCCTCTGTGTTAGGAATTTGCAACTCAAGTGCTTCCTATCGGTCCAACATTTGGTCCTTTTTGTCGGTTGTACACACTCTCTACTTATGGGGACAATTTTAAAGATTAACTTTGGGAGAGAAAATATATTTATAAACAGCTGTGTCCAATTCAGTCTGTGACAAAGGTTGCAAATTTCACTTGTTGCTATTTTGTTTTTTTTGTGCCTTTATGAAAGTTACATTTTTATTCCTTTATAACTATTATTACAATGTTCTTATATAATATTTAAAGCCATGTTTGTATACTTGACTTTGTCGTCGAAAGAATATAGTCATAAGTACTCGTTTCTTCCACTTTTCGTATTATTTCGTATATGCATACGTAAAAATAGTAATGCTTATTACAGTCAAAAGGCGTGTAACTATAATTTCTGTATATACGTCTATAATAAAAATTTTATTAAGGTGTTTTTGATTTAACCACAGTGAATGTTTTTAATTTATTTATCAGATATATCGACAATCATTGCAATGAATTTTCTGAGGATAAACTCATTCTTCAGCCAAGATCAATTGCTACATTTCAATTATAACGTATCCCGCAAGCCACGGAGGTGATATTCGTTGGCCGTCAACGTAAACGGTAATGAACTCGTATTTACGATGTCACCAATGCCTTTAGTCGTGCTGTCATCACTGGGTTCAACAGTTCGCAGCGTATCACTGTGCGAATGCGCTGCGACATCAACTCCTAGGTCAAATATCAAGTATGACTGAATTATTTCGCTTGTTTTCCATTAAGCTCTTATCAGAGTCTGATAACCCGTGCTGTGTCGATATATTTGTTTACTTTTTATTTGTTTACCGTTATATATGATAATTTACTGCTCCCCCGCCCGTGTCGCGTTCTAAGATTTGACTGACACTACTGAACGTTAAACAAATCATTGTTTAGTGATTTTATGTTTTGCATGCTGCTAAAAGAACAAAGGTTTGACTACTCAAACTTGTAGTATAATATATATGGGCGAATTGCTTGGATCGGCCCAGACCCACTCAGTATTTATTTACACTTAAAAGCAAAATATATTTTTATAATATACCCTCATAGCAAATTGGAAGTCGGTATTCGTCTTTAAGAAATCATTGTGCTCTTATTTTAAGTTCTCCGTCAATAAAAAGTCCTAAATGATAAAAATAGAGCTAAATTTAGAAATATCAAATCATGTTGGGTATATTAATGGTAAAAAAAATTCAGTTGCACTTTTATATAAATTATATTGAGTTATTTTATTGGCATCTCACAACATTAAAACCCGCTCGACGTTCTCATACAAAATTAGGTCATCAATAATTATATATCGTCTTCAGCTGTATAAATATACACAAACATACGAACTTCGAAAACAGGTAACGTGCTAGCGTGCCCATCACCTTATTTGCTTTTGTAAGAACCTGAAATTTTACATATTGTGTAAACACATGTGTTATATTTGCACATAACATAATGATAAGATCGCTGTTGGTTTTTTGAAACAAGCTGTACAAAACCGTTATTATTCATTGTATTTTCATGGCATTTAAATACTGACATTCATAAAATGTGCGTTCGCTTTTATTACAGTACTCTAATTGAAGTTTGAAAAACAAATTACTATTCAAATTGAGTGCCGCGTATGTAAACACTGGGCTTGATTAATAGTGTCGCTAATAGTAAATAACACGCCAGCCATTTACTACGTGTTGTTTTTATATTATTCCTCCGTACAAAGCGTAACCGCCGCTCAAAATGGCGATGATGTCATCGCCATGAAACCTTTAGTTGCCTCCACGCTCCGTGCTCTTGTTGTTTACTCCTTCACTAACCTGTTATTCGTTTTGAAATTTGAATTGCCAATAAACTTTTTGTATCGTAAAAGATTGGAATAAGATTCATACGATATGAAATCGTTTCTACGCGGATATTTATTGTTTTGAGATTTCACTCTCATGATATAAGTGCTATTAATTGCTCTCGATATGGTATCAGCAACGGAAGTGATATAATTGTCATTATATTATTTGGCATAAAGTAACTTATTTTGTTGTAAACATTACATATTTATTAGTTTATTGTTGGAGGAATATTCACTGTCCAATTTACATTCCGTAAAGCATTCTGACAAGTATGTCAGGTGCAAAACTGCGAGTTTTTAATCAATTATATCATCATACTGTATTTTCGAATGCAAAAGTTCACTGTACTTGTAATGGGCACATTGCACTTCATGCAGTGAATTTCTCGTATAGTTGCAATCATACAACATCTTGAAAATTGAAGATCGATTTAATCATCTGGTATCATTATCTCGACCTGGTGACATATTATTCATTCTCTGCTCTCTTATCTTTGTACCACTTTGTGTGCAAACATTGAATTGGAGTTTGTTTAATTTGTGCGTGTTGTGGCTTTGTTGAATATTTACGACAGCATTACTTTACTTTCTACGTGATGAAAAAAGTGGCCTCGCTCTTTGTTTTATTTTCTGTGAGTCCTACTCATTCTGACTCATTCATGACTTTCTGTAAAATACTGGTGCCATTTTCAGTTTTTCTTATCAGCTTCGTCTCGTTAATATCATACGACTTCCGCTAATTACACTTCATGACTTTGTTTACATAAAGTATTTACAATTAAACTTCGACAGCTTTGGGCAACAGACAATTCTGAATGTTGTTTAACGTATTATATTGAATCAATTTAAAATGTGCCAATCTTTTGCTAATTAATCGAAACTAATCGAAACCACAACAGACCATTCTATATACACTAAGTGTATACTGCCTACCTTTTAATTGAAGGTCAAAGCAGTCGTGTAAAAGTCATGAAAACTATTTTAAGCTCGTTCTAATTATACAATACGTGGTCAGGCCATTTTTGTCAACGTCTCTTGATCCCAGACTCAAGAATGTTTTGACTCATGCACTTGCTCGCAATATTTAAAAAAAATTTTGTTTAAAAAAGTTGTTCACATGGCACATATTTGCAATCATTAGCTTCTAATGCGTACGCGACATAGCGATTTACAATGAAATTCTTTATGTTCTTGTTCGTTATAGACATCCGCATTTTTCACATTAAATTATCATAAATTAATCTCCATTGTGACCGTTAATTGCAATGATCGCAATTGCATAATTGTATGTTTGCACCGTCGCATGTATTCTATATGGAGTTTATGTTTCATTCAAATGTACTAACTACGAGGATCAGATAATTAAATATCAGTTCCTAATTAGGAGAACAAGCTTTGTAATTGTAAGTTTTAGCTCTTATTACTGTTGTGTGTTAACACAGCTCGTAGAGTACCGACTTTATAATCTTAAAAGATCTTATTGGAAAGACCTATGTAGACTATAGCGGCGCCTGGAATTTGTGTGTCTAGTTGCAATTAATTAGGCGTCTACAATGTGAAACCTCTAGAATCTGCCTCCGTAAACTTTGACTGGATTATGTCTTTCGTTTGGCTCTTTTTATTTTCAGTCTACTAAAAAATTAATCCAAATCCTGTAATCTACATCTTAAATTAGATAAAACTACGCCTTATCTAGAAATATTCCAAATATGCTGTAAACATGGGATATCTCGTTCAAATTCAAAGTAGTTTTGTGGATGATATTTTATTTGTCCGTAAAATTGTGATTGTATGATAACAACAAACACACAACTTGATCGTAATATAAAACGATACAAACAAGTGTTTTATTGATGCCGATATGATATAGCGGCAACATCGTTCGGTTCAGGCTCCACATGCGCGTCGCGTGCTGGTGACGTGTCAGCGCCATTTTAAATAGGACGTGCGCGCGCGCAGACCATCAGTCGCCCGGTAGGATTTGAGCCTATCGTACGCACTGCGATATATCAGTCCTCCAGTGTTCAGTATTACTTGAGCCACCGTCGGTTCATTACGCGTCCGTGCTAACTTTTCAAATATGATTGAAGTCGTCAAACCTCATGATGCGTGTCTCTACGAGATTAGACAAAAGGGACAGAAGGATCCCTGTTACGTGGTCGTGCCTAATCCAAAAGTACGTTTTATTCACCGTTCGTTTTTTCTAAAACCGGTTTCTGTACTATGATCCGAGTGTTTGTTTTTTCCATCGTATATTTCTGCGCCGCTCGCTGTAAATTTTTAAATTTGCATAGTTTTTTTGTTATCTGTTGTGCGTTATTATATTTAATTGTATTTTTTTTATTATTTTCCTTTGTAATGTTTGAAGTATGTAAATTTATCAACGATCTTTTAACAGTTAATATTTATATCGATTTTCTGTTTGTTACAGGATCTGGTTAAGAGCCACTTGATGTTCGCGGTGCGTGAGGAAGTGGAAGTTTTGAAAGAACGCATCGCAGAACTGATGGAGAGGATTAACCAGCTCGAGGTGGAGAACAGCTATCTTCGCGCACACGCCACCCAGGACACCCTGGCACAGCTGCCCGCCGCAGGGGCGAAGCCGCCACCGCAGCCGCAGGGCCCACAGCCCCCGGTGTCGTAGACCGGCGACCGAGGCACCTGACCACGCACGCCGGCCAGATCCGGCCCGGCCACTCCGGCCTTCCCCCTCGGCGCAGCCTCCACGCGGGACTTGGGGAGTTATTATGGCTGTGCTATGTTAGTCCGTAGGTTTAAAGGAAAGGGACCGCGATTTCACGTATCGCGGTACAGCGCCGAGGGATGAGCGACGCAGACGTTGGACCGTAGCGCGTCGCGTGTCGACACCGACACAATCACTAGTGTATATTTACTGTGTAGCGCATCTCGCTTCGCGGAACGCAGCCTTCGATAGTATCACGCTTGGATTTATAGAAATATATTTATGTTATTTAATGTATAGGGTGCAGTGCTAACCGCTACGCCTCCGCCGCACGGCGTGCTCTCGATATACACACCGTGTATTGTTTTAGTTAGTCGTATACCACACCCGCGTCACATATTCCATATAACGTGTTGTTTTTAAGTCGTGTGCTTGTTGTTAATGTAATGAAATTGTTATTTCTACGCATAGAACAATGACTGTTAATTTATTTTCTATTTTTTAAATGTGCGTGTAATTTTAAGTTAAACGAGTTTTATCGTGTTATACAAATTATAGTATTCGTTCCTCGCAGACCGAGAAAAGATCTGTGGATAGTTCTGTACGTGTAAAATTCTCCTTAGTTTGTAACATAGTGTATTTAGTTTCGGAGTTGCTTCGCGGACGCGAACGGTTAGGGCGGCGAGTGCAGCCCCGCGGACGCTGGCTTAGTGAATTATGCGCGCTGAAACTGAAAAAAAAGAAAACTATTTTTATTCCAACCCTATAATGTATCGATAGAGATAGCAATTTAACATTGTATTTTTTTAATTGTTTAAATTGTTTGTATATAGTACAAGTTGTAATAGATTTTGGGGAGTGTAAATAGAGGTCTGCCAAAATGTGTATCGCCGTCGAATAGAGGTTTTATAAGTTGGCCGTGTACATGCTTGTTGTTAGCCAAACAAAGTCTGCCAATGTTTGTACGGATCGTTGCATTTGAAGAGATGTATGGATTCATGGATAGAGCGACTCTGTGGGCAGCGGTGTGACTTCCTAGTTGTTAGTCATTTTGTACGCTGTAACGTATCTGTATAATATTCTATGAGGTCTTGTGATTATTGTGAATACGCAGTAATACCGGCCGTTATAGTTAATTCTGAATTGTAAATATATTGTAAACAGAATTGTCCATTATAGCTTATGTTGACCTGATGGTTCCTCGTACCCAATAAATGCAAAATTACTAGATTTATTTGTTTTTTTTTCTCCTGCCCGTGACTGTTGAAGTGTGAAGTTGGCTGCGCACAGCAGGCAGTGGACAGACTAATGATAGCTGCAATAACAAAAGGCCTGATCAAATTTCAAACTATCAGTTGAAGCCTCTTAGTGACCACCGATACCCAGGAACATCGCGAAGGATACGTATGCGTTTCCTTTTCGTGGGCCCCCGACTCACGAAACGCTACATGATATCGGGCTCTAAACTAGATCCTGTGTGAGCGTGAGGTACCGCGGTTGTGCTGGCTCGATTACTGCACATAACATGTTATAAGCTGGTCGTGCAATGTCGCCCACTGGCTCATTGCTATACTCCAATAAGACAATCTGCCGTGGCAATAGATAATGCATGTTGCATTATGTTGAATCGGGCACGACCCAAGTGATACCTCTCGCAAACATGATACCCACATGTATTGAGCGTGCATTAAAATTATGTGGGACTCTGGCACAGGTTGTACTACCGTATGTGTTGCGAAGCTGGGTGTAAACAAAGAAAACGTTTATCCGCGGTGTCGCCTTTAAATGTGTCTCGCAAAGCTTTACTTTGCAAGCAAGAAATATTGAAAAAAAGATGACGGCAGAAGGTTCCTGATAGTTTTGCAGTATTTACACAAAAAGATGACGGCAGAAGGTTCCTGATAGTTTTGTAGTATTTACACAAAAAGTCTATTTCATTGGTACGACTGAGTTCTGATCTGCAGCTGTGTACAGTGCTCATGCCATTGGAACGACGAACTCAAAGACCAGTTACTGGTTTAGATGACAGTAGTTGCAAGTGTTGGAGAACTTAGAGCTTTTCATTAAAATAATTTGGTGGCATGGAGGTAATGAGTAACTGACCGCCAGAGAAAGTAAACATATTAGCTACTTCAAGCCGCCCAATGTTCGCGGGTAGGTATGTCGTTTGCTTAATAAACTGTATGAATAGGTTATCCGAATTCGCTAATCACACGACACGCGGCAACATAGCGAATGCTCGACTCCTCATAGATTAAATACGCGCCTGCTTGATATATGCAAGCAAAACATCTCGGCAACTTTAAGTACGAGTAAGAAGTAGAGATAACTTGTATACGTATTCAGGAAATTAAAAAGTAAAATGGAATCTATACGTATGATAAATCTTAAAAAATGTGTCTGTACCATTGATTAAAAGTTAATTGTCTACACACTTTAGGTACATATATATCCATAAAAAAGTCGAATATTTTTTTTTTTACATTGTGATGACGCCTGATTTAAAAAGGGTAAAGTAATGAATTAACTAATTTAAAAAATTTCAAGAAAATCCTTCGGGCGCTGTCCTCACTATTTTAAATGTCAAAATTTATTTATATAGATGCTGTCATCAATAAAATATCCCCGAATTTATCCTTTGAATCTCTCTTTAGTGAATGCCTGCGTTTTAAATCTACCCGTGTGCTGAACTGCAGCTTGATCGGTGAAGTTGTTCGGGGTGTGTGCAGTGTTGTGTGCTTGGACATTTTATTTCATATTTATCTAAAGAATGTGTAACGAAGTCCCTGTTGTTTATTTTAGGCACGTATACATATATGTACATGTGTACTATAACAGAAAGTCAATGTTACGACCGTTACAATTTAGGTACATATGACAATTTATATAATATATTTTTTTCTTAATCTTTAATTATTATGATTTAAGTTATCAATTATACTATAATACCTTTTATGTACCAGTCATTTATATATTTGATTTTTAAATTTTATTCCTTTTAGGTGTACTATATCCCCCTGCATTTTATTATACATAGGCACGTACATACATACAATAAGCATTTGTGCTACACATTTTAGACCTTTTTTGGTACAATTAATTTATTAGGATGTCTAAATTCTTTAAATTTTTGTTTTTTTGTTAAGTGTATGTAAGCAAATTGTTTCGAAAAAACAGAAACATTTCATATATGTATTAATATGGAAGGGGAAGAGTATGTTGAGACTGGAATAATGGCTTACAGCTATATAGGGGGTGGCTCCACATTGAGTTCTTGTACACCTCTTTAGGGCCCAAAAATGTATATAGCATAACATATACATATATTTATATACCACTGAGTTTCCCCATATTATAAGGACAGACATTATTCCGAGAGGCGGTGTGCATTGGACTGAATGGTGTCAATTTGATGTTATGTCTAATGTGGTGTTTATTTCAAGTTGGTAATTTGTTTTTTTTTTACTGTTAGTTGTATCATCTGCAAAAATAATACAGTCTTGTTTAATAATGATGGGTAAGTCGTTAATATAGCTTAGAAATAGAAAATAGAGGCAAATTTATTGATTAGGTTAACTTTACAGATTTCCACAGACTATCGACGAATTGAGAGCTAGCTCCTAATCCAATCATAAGCGTGTCTGATACTTTGTGAGGTCTTACGAATATTGCCGCTGGGGGGGGGGGGGCTTTATAATTCAAGACAACATATTGAAATGTTGTATGTCTCGGAAGATCCGACTGTAAGAATGCAGAAGCGCGCATGGCTTATGAGGACCTGCATACTGTTCCAAAGAACGTTGTATTGACATTTGCCAGTACCACGTTCTTTTGGACGTTGCCATTGGTCAGTGCACTATGTAAGATGCGCAAAATGCCAGTTCGTTCTTGGAAAAACCCATTCGACTGACCATAAATTGCGATCGATCTATCGTGAAATGAGGTTGACGTGAACTTGTACTCTAAATTTAAATAATTACAACTGTCGGTAATCTACGTAGCTCTTGTTGTATAGGACACAACACTGATGGGGTACACAGCGCTCACACAATACTGGCGTATACGGTAAAGTGGCATATCACATAATACCACCGCAATGTGGCTGTTATCCATTCGCGTTTCGTGCAGTTAATGAGTTTCCAGGAGCCCATAAGAGGGATGAATGTTATATGCATATATCTGCATAACAACTATTCGGATGTGTATTGGCACCGCTAGTCAAGAAATAGAAATACGCATAATTTATGTACACGTGTTGTCCTTCCCTCCCATGGGAGACGGGAAACTCGCAAAACGCACGACACACGACAGCAGAGGTGTCGTGTGGGCGAGAGGTGTCCTCTTTAAGTTAGAGACGTCGGTAGTCACTTAACGGGTCCGACTGGATGTTTGTCCCCCTACCTCTTACCGAACGATATTCTCGAGAGATGTTCCTTGATTGGCTGTGGAATGATGTTGCTGGCACAAATCTGCACACGTTATGTTGATCTTGAAACCATATTGTGTACGAGGAAAACATCAGTGAATCCGGTTTCTTTTGCGTTACAAATAAATAAACAACTTTCATGTTCAACAAAATGTAAGATATTTTGAGTTTCGATTTGTTACCTCACAGTCACTTAGCGTTCCGCGGAAAAAAGCTATGCTTGGTATTTCTCTGCGAGATATGATCCAACTTGGTGAGATCCACTAAAGAACCATGGCAATCACAGCATGGTAAACACAATCAGAAAATAATTAATTAAGCCAAATCTTCAATAGGCAGACCCAATTGTTCGCAGCACCGATATGCTGTGTTAATACTGCGCTAAGCTTGTCCAGAACATTGTATTATTGACGCGCTTAATAAGCAGTATCGTAATTCTATCATCAGCTACTTTTGGCGTTGACTCTATCTACTGTAGCTTCCATCCATCCACCATCGACCATCTGTTCATCTTCAGCTAAACCACTCCTTTTATAAAAACAAACTTAACCGATATAAGTATAGCGTAGATGGTTTCCCTCTTTGATTTTTTAACGTCAGATGTGGGATGCCGAGAGAGAGAGTAAAAGACTTTTGATCTTATTGCGAATTGAATTGTTAATGCGATGAAAATGAAAAGCAACATTTTTATGTGTGGATTGTACGTGTATCTGTGTATTTATAAAAGTTGAAGATATTTTCCATAGCGTGGGTGATAATTATTCATGAGCTCTACGTTTTGTGCAGCTAATAGATATATCGATTACTCTACACGCACTTACACGGTCATCAACACTACCACCTAAACATTCCCCAGCAGATGGATTCATTCATCTGCATAACACCATTCGCTATCATTCAGATAGATCCGTCAACTAGCGTCTACGTGTGATTCATATTGTCATAGGCCATCGTCTCCAAGTTCACTACTTATGAGCATCATAAGAAATAGCTCTGCAGCCTTCAGCAAACTTCACTGCAAAACTCAACTGTCAAACTCTCCCGGGCTCATTCTTAGCTCTCATTATTATAGAAAGTGAAAACAATAGTATCGCTTGTGAGAGATAAATGACATCCTTAGAACCGTTTACCTATCTTCTGAATTATTTTACAATGATAGTGTAAAAATCAACGAAATATCTACTACACTACTTACAGCAGAAGGACAGGTGGTCCAGCCCAAGGTCATGTCTTCCTGCATACAGCTGATAAGGAGGACGTTTTCCTCGTTGCCACAGTGACTCACTTCAGCCAGCGCATCTTCGATATCAGTGTGATGTCATCGCAGGATATTCCGTAACCTTGTACTTCTGATACATTCATTAGCAATTGCATTACTTATGGACGCAGATACAGTGACCTGTCCGAGACCTGAAGTAAACGAGAGCAGAGGAAGTGTTGTGACAACCCAGCAATTTACGACTCTTCGCATGTGTAAATAAATGTCCTCAGTTGGCTCTAGCTTTAGCCAACTGAGATAAACGAGCAAATTAGTAATTTAGTAACTACTGACGTCCGCTGAAATCCGCGAGCTTTTATATTCTTTTCTTGCAGTTCTGTATGATTTGACGAGGGGCTGGCTCATTTGCTAACGTGGCGGTTAGTCCGCGTGGTACGCCAGAGGTCGCGGATTCGAATCCCGCCTGGGTCATGGATGTTTGTATATGTATCGTATGTATTTCCATAATAAAAATATTACATATATAAGATTTCTTAAATATACGAAAATATTAAACATATTTCCGTTGTCTAGTACCTGTAACACAAGTCCTTACGGTACTTAGCACAGGGCTAGGCCAACGTAGTATCATAAGTCCACAGTTATTATTGTTAAATTATTATATTATGGCCCATTAAGGGGGCGAATGATGTGGATGTTTATGGGCGTCGGTAGTCGTAGAAATGCTCCGATTTCTCGTTTGCCTCCTATTCTATAAAAAAAAATGTGTGTTTGCGTATTGAACATGTTTGTTCGATGTTATTTCCGGCAAAAACAAAACGGCAACATCCAAATTATGAAATTTGACACAAGTGTATTGTAACAACAACAACACGCCAGTTCTGAGATCCTACACATTTAACAATCTGGAATAACATTAAATACTTTTCAGCAAGAAGAAAAAATATGTAATGAAACCGCGGGGCACTACTAACATGATACAAGTAAACACCTAATGCTTTTTTATAAACTGCTTGATACTAGTTCATGTAATTTAATTTTCAATAAATGTTTGTAGAATTTAATTAATACGCACGGTCACGTGGGGAAACCGGCCTCCGATCTTTCCGTGAGCTTACAGCGCCGTTCCTAGAACTGTTGACTGAAGTTCTGTGCTCATTATCATTCATAGATCACGTTGCGGCGATAAAAATGAAAAAATGGAAGAATGTGAATTGCAATAACAGAATTAAAGTTAAAATTTGACTTAACTAAGGACTACTTATAGTAGTGATTAATAAATGGAGACAAATTAATTTTCGAATATATTGTACTTTTATTTTTATTAATGTCTAGGATTTAGAAGTAACCTACATGTGTCGGGCCTTCCTCATATAATTTTATAGAAGTTTAAAGTATCACAACATCTCAACCTCTCAAATGGAAATTAATAATTATAATCCCAAATCCTACCAGTTATCACAACGCTGTTCACATTTGCTTTTATAACTGATTCTTAAACTTTTTTTTTAAATTATATTGGACCGAACGAGCCGTCAAGGCCTTTTAATGCCAAAGACATCCACATAATTGTTATGCAGTTTTGTGTTTCTCTCCTCTACCCTCCTATGCGGTTCGTGAGTAGCCACCGGCTACTCACAAACCCCATTTAGTGCGACAGTATAATTCTCACTTCAGGGCGGTACCATATGGGCAATTTGGCTGTCACGCAGTATGGCATTGCCATTTACTAAAGTTAAGTATAAAGTAACTAAGGCTGAAAGTAAACCAACTGCTCAAGCAACACAAAAATACAAAAGTAAAAATAACAGGATTATTTTTGACCTTGTCACACTGATCACTCAGCGGTCACGAGAGACATGTCTTGTGACAGCTGCGTCAGACAGACAACGCACAACCGAATCTACTGTACCTAGAAGCTGCAAGTTCTTACAGGCTCTGTTGTAGATGTAAGTGAGCACCGAGGAGGTATTTTTTAGGAAATTCAACCCAATAAGGGGGTGGAGTTTATATAACGTTATACATGATGCATCGGCATATTCTATTTTTTGTATGACTTCAAAAAAAAGGAGGTTATCAATTGCAGAGACTGCCAGTCTGCAGGAGCAACTTTCCGGCAGGGTTGTGTCTTTAGGCTCTAACAAGCAGTCACCCCGGGGCCCCGGGGTGACTGCGTGTTGGTGGGTAATTAGGGTATGGTGAGTGATGTTGTCCTGGCTGCCTCTTTCGAGGCCTGTTCCGCTTCCTCTTCTTGGGGGCGGGGGGAGCGCGATGTCTGGCTATAGGGAGGGACAGCGTCGGGCCTGGTCGATACTCGACTCCGGCGCTAACGCCTCCGCAGATGGGGACTAGGGGGTCTGGCTTTCCAGCCTTCTCTTTCGGAACTTGGTCCTTCTTAACCCCAGGCCTAGTCGAGATCAGTGGACTGAGCTTAAAGCCCCTGAGTCTTGCCTCCCTGAGGTAGGTCCTGCACCTACGGTCGTTGGCGGTGTGTAGCACGCCGCAGTTTGCACACGTCGGTGTGGCTCCCTTGGACAGGGGGCAGTCACCAACCGCGTGGTTCAGCCCGCATCTCACGCACCGGATTTGCCGGTGGCAGTTCGTGGAGGAGTGCCCGAAGTGTAGGCAGCGATGGCGCTGGGATGTGGCGCACGAAGCGCTCAGGGAAGAACAGGGCCATGAACTCCACGGTGATGCTGCCCATGCTCGTCCCACAGACTGGCCTCTAATACCCACATTAGTGGAGAGGTGAGCCGGTGGGGTGGCACCTTCGATAGGTCCTTCAATAGCCTCTGGACCGCCCTTACTCTTTCGGCGTCTGCGCGAGAAACCTGATGCCCCCTCCGAATGGCCTGGTGTTCGGCGCGTGCCCCAGCTGAACTTTTAGGGCGCGGAAGTGGTGCTGCCAATCTGGAGGTTCTACATTACGATTGGGGGATATTCAGTCGCTCTGCGCGGCGGGTTTGTGGGGTTGGGGGCTGATGATGATGATGTTTGCCGTACCTGCGTGTGCCCGGCCCGGCGTGGCTATGCGTTTCGGGCTCAGGACAGCCGCCATGAAGCTGTGCTACCTAGTCGCGTCCGTCGACATCGTGGGGGACGTGCCCTCTGGTTCCCGTTCCGGTGATACGGCAGCCGCAGCAGAGGCCGAGCCTGGCGGCGTCGTCGAGCAGGTGCTCTGTGAGGACAGAATTCGTGATAGGTGTGACGGAGACGGGGTTGGCGACGGTGATGAGCTGGCTAGCGCCACCACCCTAACGGGCCTTTCTTCCGGAGAGGACGCCGCACCCTTTTGGGGGCGTAACCTCTCGAGTTTCTTCTGGAACTCTTCCATCTCCTCTAGCATGGGAAATAGCGGGCGTATAACGATTATTCTGTCTGGCTTTTGCTACTTACGTGGCATTCCGTTGTGGGGGGATGGTCCTCCGTCGGACCCGCTGTCCACTGACCGTACCTTTCTTGACAAATGTCGGGGAGTATGTCGCGCAGTGCGGCTTCGGACCTGTTGAGGTCTGGTGATCTTCTTGCGTGCTCACTTGAAATATATAATAAAGCACACACACAATTAACGCAAAAAGCGCTTAGGCTTCGCCCGAGTTCCGATCACGGCACGGAACAATAACTATTCCGGACCGCGTCCTGAACAAGAACGAGTGGGCTGGAGCGCAAGCGGGACGGTACTATCAGTCTCTCACCTTTCGGCAAGAGAGAGATAGACTGCGATAATGAGTGTAAAAGAAAGAGACGTAGACGTAGACGAACTACTAAAGATGAGGCGATATGGTCATATGATTTTAGCCAGTCCGTCGAATCTTACAACAAACAAACATCAAGTCATAGTGACATTGACACGAAAAAACCTGGCAAACTAAACTTTATAAAACAACTACCGAAAAATAAACTACTAAGGACGATGCGGTATAATCAAACGATCTTAGCCTGTCCGTAAGGACGAACCTTAAAAAAACATTCATACTTCATAATGACATTTGACGTGCGACGTCAATTTTGTGTATGTGTAAAGTTTACATCTAAGCTTTAAACAAAGTAGATAATACAGATTTAAAATGGATAATTTTAGTTTAAAAGAAATTCAAAGTAAGCTATTACTATGGGAAGCCGGCGAAAATCCTTTAGCGCCGCTTACATCTTCCCAACGTGAAGCGATACTCGACTTGGAGTCTTTATCAAACGATACACCAACAAATACTGAAAAAGTAAGACGAAAAATGTTAATTTGTTATTTGTAAATATATTACTATATTTATAAAAGTTTGTTTATAGCTAATTAACTTTTATCCCTAGGATAAAAGCTCGATTGCCAACACTGAGGAAGACACAATCGAAGACATACCAGAACTAAATACAACATATGAATTTCTTGATTGGTATGAGGACTTGAATAATAAAAATTTAAAATGTTATGACGCTCCTTATGAAGCATATTACAAACAATTAGAAGCGAGAAGAGATGAATGTATATCACTCACAGATCAAGTATGTATAATTAACATAGGCCTCAGTTATTTAAGCAGTTACCAGATCTGGTAAAACCATTCTTACTTATACCCTCTTTTAACTATGTACATCTGCTATTACAACAAATTCTAAAAATTTGTATGGAAACCTCATTGTTATGTGGTATTCACTATCCAAAAAATAAAAAGAGAATGTTATTAATATCTCAATTGTCATGGCAGTCTCATCTCTGTCTAAATGATTACAATGATAATTTTCACCGTTTAAATGATCACAAAAAATGTATTTATGTTGATGCTATAAGAAAAAATACATAAAATTTGTAAATACATTATAATTGTACCTTAGAAAGACACATTATGAACTTATATGTGCTTTTTGAAATATGTGCAGGTACCCGCTTGCTAATATAAATTAGTCAACTTATAAGTTGTAATCCCTTTATCTCCCATCGGTGCAGAAAATTAAGATTTTATTATGTTTTCATAGTAAAATCTAGATCAGAGCTTCTTTAGCAATTACACCAGTGCAAATAAATAATAGTGACTTACCTGTTTTTGTTACAATTATTTCATTACAATAAAATCTGTAAAAGTAGTTTTACTGTAATGAGTAACATTCACATAAATGTAGGGCATCAATACAATAGTTCGATTTAACAGTAATTAAAACTTGCACTGGTAGGTCCCATATCTAACATTGTGTTACGCCTTAATTCACTGCCTACACATGTTTTCCTTCACAGATCTCTGCAACAATGTCAGACCTCAATAAATTATCACTGGAATATAAATTTGTGTCTAACAAAACAAATGCACTGCATACAATGAGTGAACAATTACTGGCAGATCAAAACAAGTTATCAGGAATTGGTAAGTCAACATACAAATAATAGGACAAGAGGCCCTTGCACCGTGTAATCGCGCTCTTCCGAATCCTCCTACAGTCTGAAGCCAACGTTGTTCGTGACAGCCGATCCCCAAGCAGGATGCTTGGAGTTCTGGTCGTCAACTAACAACACTTGGCCCCCGTCCCCCATGAGCTCCTTCCATGCAATGTGAACGACTATTCCAGTCGCAACTGAGACATAGCCGGGCGGCGTCAACGATACCTCTTCAGGCGTGGTTGGGCCAGCCATTTCCGTGCGGTCTTCAACGGCTCTTGGTGATCTGGGGGGCGATCTCGTTGGCGATGGTGTGGGGGCGGTCGAGTGGGACGACACCGCTATTGCCACCACTTTGGAGGGGCCTTCAGCGGGCGAGGACGCAGCGCGCTTCTGCGGGCGTAGTTCCTCCAGCAAAAATTTTGCCGCTCCTCCTCGGTCGGAAACAGCGGTCTCCTCACCACTACTTTCTCTACTCAGTATGTCGCGCGGTGCGGCTGACTGTTCTTACGGCTCGGTCCTTGTATACGCGTACCTACTACCATATATACTAAAATCTTTACACCATGTATACAAAAAGCGCTTTGGCCTCGCCCAAGTTCCGAACACGGCACTAAATAATAATTATTCCGGTCCGCGTTCTGAACAAGGACGTCAGGGCTGGGGCGCAAAGGGATGGCAGTATCGCTCTCCCGCCTTACGGCAAGAGAGAGACAGGCAGCAATCCGGTGGGCGAGCGAAAGAGAAAGTCGATCAATGAACAAATTTAAATTATATTATGAACACACATGTAGTGCCAAAGAGAAGGAAAGTGTGTGGAGGTTGGCAATACCCAAACACTTACCTAACAACACATGAAGTGTTTTATTACCTTTATAAGAGGAAATAACCGAGGATTAAACGTATATTCTTTGTATAACTCACAGTACAGTGGAAAACACATTTGTACCTGAGGACCACCCAAAAAAAAAAAAATTATGACTTAATGAAGTAACCAAAAGTTAAGCGTGTAGCTAACGCTTATTTTATATGCTGGGCAGGCGAGAGTTATTCCCGCAAAATCTCTAGATACTGAAAGATTGGCCTGTCAAGAGCTGAAGGGAGTTCTTCTTTAGAACAAGTAGAAGTTCTTTGGAACAGAGCTGCACTGACGAGCTTTCATGAAATTTGGCTTGGTACATCACAAGAGGTCACTTAGAGCAACGTATGGGGCATCAAGTCTCCGGGTTACTCTGAGTTACTCGCACTGCCACACGATGAACTCGACACTCGCATGGTGAATCCATGGAATGCTAAGTCTCAGAAAAAAAAAAACATTTTCGTGTCTGCCCTGGAATTACCCACATATATTTTAACAATGTTCACAAAAAAGGTAACCCTCTACAAATTGATTTGTGATCAACTCTCAATAGTGCACAAATGACTGGAACTTACATATTTCCATATTAACACGACAAGAAACAATTTTACATGGAAATCTTAGCTGTTATTTTATTATATTTAAGCTACAAAATGTAATAAACTTTAAACTTTAAAAGAGCATATATAAAGCTGAATAACAACAATAAAGCTGAACAATTTCTCGTTCCAGGTGACGATATAAAGCAGAAACTTCATTACTTCACACAAGTTGAACACTTGTCCCAGAGACTCAACAGTCCCACAATGTCAGTGAACAGTGAAGCGTTCTTCACTGTGCTAGCTAAAATTGACGAGTGCTTGGAATATATGAGGGCTAATGTAAGTGTATGAATTATAAATCTCTACTATGCATATACTATTACCGCCCAGTGGCCACTTCGTTGTTCATTCACGGAAAATTAATGGCTTCCTAGGGATCCCCCTGTATTTTACGTGCATGAAACCATGGGCTACATCTAGTAATAAAATGTAGCCCATGTCACTTCTGGGCACTGGGACAATAGTGTAGCTTTCTGTTAGACAAGTAATTTTCATGATCCGATCTGAATTTGCGAAGATTACGCCCTGCAAACATAAAGTTAGAAGCCTTACCACTATGATATAGATAAAATCATCTATAAGTTGATGTCTTATTTTACGCGAATATTACTCATTACAATAAAACTACTTCTATGGATTTTACGGCCGGAGTCCGCCCGTGACCATGGTTGCTGTAAAGCTTTTGAATCGTCGGGCTAGTCAAATAATTAAATAAACCGCGATAAAATCCGTAAAAGTAGATTTAATGTAATAATCTATAAGTATTAACTTCTTTCCCATTGTCTAAGCAGCCGATGCTGGCAAATGGCTTGCGACTGAATTATGACGCTCTTTGAGAGAGGCCTGTAATGTCGCGCTGTAGAAGAAGTATTTTGATTTATAATAATGTGGATGATATCAGTAACAGAACAATACTGGACAGCATCACGAATTTTCAAGTACCTCGAATTTGATTAGTACGAGGGGCCAGACAAGTGGAGATCTCTGTGTCCAACATTAGTAAACATTTTTACAATATGTGGGTTTTACCAGACCCACCTCTAAAAAACCTTTACTTGAAACTGGCTCCCCGTATCCTTACTGCCAAATCTGTAGTCATTGGAGGGACACTTAGTTAAATCAATCTCACTGTTTTCTAGAGTTCGTTCAAAGAAGCACACACATATCTAGTTAAATATCGACACCTACAGAGCCGTGCCATATCTCTTATAAAGGCCTACGTCGTGCATGTGCTGAATCATGCCACCGAGCAAGTGATGACCCCGGACGAGCCGACGGACAGTGAGACCGTGGACGCTGCATATGCGGTATATTTCGGAAAATTCCAAGCTGCGGCGCCAAAATTGAAACTGGTGATAAGTGAAATTGAGAGGAGATCGGAGAATAGCGAAGAGTGAGTGAATTCATTAGTTTTATTTAATTTCGAATGTAGCACAAAATACCTAAACTTGGCCTTATCACACCATTGAATACCAATTCTCCAGAGAAGTATGAGTTCTCTGGACAACTGGTTTCACTCTAGCTTTTGGGTTGTGCACAACTCTACTGAGCTCGTCGCCTGGCTTGAACGTAGATACCTTCAGGTACACCAGGCTGGTCTAGATCCTTTTTAAATAAAAAAATCTGACACATACTGCGTTTGGGCTTCTCGCGTAGAGTTCTTTTGCGCCGATATTGAATAAGATATGGACACGAATCATTACAATAACGAGCGACACACAACTAATAAGTTAGAAAAAAGAAAAAATCTCTAGTGAAGTTAAAAGCTATTGGATTGACTTCTCGTCAGGACTCAAGACTGTTTTATTATTAATCAGTGACCGTTGTGATTATAACGCTGATTAAAAGTATACAATACAATCAATTATGCAATAAAATAATTATATATGTCATAGTACATAATAGTAATGTGTCATCGAACCCGGGACATGACTGCGCCTGTGTATGCTTGCCATAAGGCTAACGAGGCAAACAGGACTGTCGGCGGAGTACCTCTAGAATGTGATCCGGCCTTCGCTTCCTCTTTTATCCCTCCATAGTCCGGTTAACAAACTGTACTGTGAAGACTTCTTCGACGCCAGATACATATTGTGACCAGGTTGTCCGTACTCTCTTTTCAGGTACTCCTCTCTACTGTCCGAGGTGTGCAGCGAGTACGCTAGCCGGCGGCAGCTGGTGGCGGGCGGGGCCACGGCGCGCGCTCTCGCGGCGGCGGGGGCGGCGGCGCGCGATCACGCGGCGCACCTGCGGGCCGCTTGCTCGCTGCTGGCGCTCGCCGTGCGCGACGAGTACGCGCTCTACCAACACTTCTTCACGCACACCTCCACCGCGCTACAGTAACTACCGTCCTCAATTTTACTCTGTCGCATTACAGTAACTAGCACTAAAGATTTTGGTGCGCTGTAGTAAATATAATTTAACATACCATATGTCATTCTATTGCGCAGAATTGGACGTATATCAAATGGACTTTGTCTTCGCTTAATACGTTTGTATCGACGGCATGAAAGGCACAACACCGTCTGCATCCGAGTGCATGATAATAGACTCAGGGAATCCCTCCAAGTGTAAAGACACGCGTAAATTGCAGTATCTGGACCCAATAGAGATCGAAACGTGTCTCATCCGCAGGCTCTTACTCATAACGCTCCATTACTAACGGTTACTATTTTACACGACTTTAATACTCATATTTTTTCATAATACCCGCCCCTAAATGTCTCTGAGGAGTAAAATTAATTGTAATCGCAGGGACTACCTGCACTCCCTGTGCAACGGGCTGTACGAGACGATGAGGCCCAACGTAATACACATCAACCACCTGGAGACCCTGGCGGAACTCTGCGTCATCCTGCGGGTGGAGGTCATCGAGGAACAAGTCAACAATGACCGTACGTGTGTTAGGACTGAAACCTATTTACTACCACTCATTTTATCATGCTGCACTTATGTAATATGTATGTTTATAGTTACGTAACTATAATTTATGTTTACTTTAACTATCTACAATTGAATATTATATTATTACAAGTGCCTCGCTACTAAATGAATGATGGACCGTTTATGTTAGTTTACACTATTCGTTTGTAAGTCCTTACTTTTCGGGTCCCGTTTAGTGTCCTATAAGTCCATTTGTTCATGTGACTAATTATCGTACGTCCACTACTTATTTTACGAAACTACCAGGCTGATTGATAACTGGCTGAAACGACGAAATTAAAAAAATGATAGGCAAACAAAATTTATTATATTATATTCTATCATGTTTCTGAAAATAGAATAACAGATTTGAATTTATTCGAACTGATTGAATTTGTGTGAGGGGACCTAGAACTTTCTCTGCCGTAAACAATGTTTTTCAACAATGGAAAGAAATGAAATCCGTCCGGTGAAAAAGTTTTACGTTTTAAAAGGGAAAACAGCAACCCAGATTAAAAAGTCAAGCTAGACAGTGTCATAGGTAATACTGCATCCGCATAGAGTACAATTCACACCTGGGTAGCTGACTTTACACGTGGGAGACAGAGCTGCGAAGGCGCCAACATGTCTGGCCGTCCAAATGAGGTCACGAATCCAGACATGATCAAAAAGATTCCAAAAATCGTTTTGAAGCAAGGAACAGCAAGCTCGCTGCAAAAATTTTGTGAAGAAACCTGAAAGAAACAACCTCATTAAGCCAAAGAGAAAGTTTTATTCCAACACGACGACGCACGCACCTGTGCACTCGTTGCAAGGGTTGCAGTTGCCAAACTCCATGAATTGCGGTTCTAGTTGTTACCGCATTTCGAATTGTTACCGCATTTCGAATTGTTACCGCATGCTGCCTATTGCGACTTCCACTTATTCCCGAATCTCAAGAAATGGTCAAGTGTCCGATGATTTCATCAAATGAGAAAGTCACTGTCGCCGTAGACGAGTACTTTGAGGGGTTAGAGAAAACATTTTATCAAACTAGTGTAACGGCATTGGAGAAGCGCTGGACTGAATGTATCGAGGTAGAAGGAAATTACGTTGCAAAATAAAATTGTTTTGAATAGACTATTTTCTTTGTCGTTTCGAATACTTATATCACCCCTCACGTATACATCGGATATATAAAAAAATATTTACAAACGTAACCCTCATTGATGAATCGACCAACCCTCGCGGTTTTGTGTCACGTGACTTAAGTATGTCGCTCTTTAAAGTATGCTCCATACATTTTACTGACAATAAGATTTGTTTTTCTGCTGTAAAGAACATATACCAATGGTGTACACTCACATGCTTCGTCAAAGTTACTTGTTAAAGCTCTGACTGTTTAGTCAGAGTTATGTAACTCTGACTGTTTAGTCAGAGTTGTGCAAATTAAAAAGCCGATGGTCTTATCTGTTTTAAAACCGTTATTGACACATCTATAATATGTATAGCGGCCCTGTCGTCACTGGGTGCGGCGGCTCGCGCGCTGCTACAAGACGCGCAGGAGCGGCTGGTGTTCCGCGCGCACGTGCAGCTGCGAGCAGATGTGTTGCACTACCGACCCGCGCCCGGGGACCTCGCCTACCCCGACAAGCTGCTCATGATGGAGGTCTGTACCCTGCGCCTGTAGCCCTGGAGCATTCGAACCGCCCCGGCTTTGCCCGTAGATTTCAAAAAAAATTGATCACACACAGTCATAGCTTTTGGGGACTTGGAAGATATATATTTAAATTACCAGCAATACTGTTACAATTATATTTTAAAAAATGTTACGTTTGAATTTGGAATCTGTCACTTTTGTACGAACTGTTTATCTTGTTTCCTCTTTTTGGCGCAAATACATTGTTCAATATTTTGCGATATTAAAATGGAGTGGGGGGTGATAAAGGGAACAAAATCGCTGTGATTGCATTACACGAAGTATGTGTACCCAAATGCAGTTTTTTGAACTCTTCATACACTTGGTATTAGCCAAATGTTTGTGTACGTCGTAAAGACCTGGTCGTCCACGTTATGTTCGCACGAGAATGGTGGCCAAAGCAGGTAGGGAAATAATTCAAATAAATCCCTTCCGAAAGTAAAACATTTAATGTCAGGAATTGACGATAGCACCTAGAACATGTTGAGTACTGTAAGGGATGACTCAGGACCTGCAGCCTATAAGAGACGCACTGATCATTTCTTAACTGATAAAATAAATATGAACAGGGTGGTAAATATGAACAGGGTGGTAAATATGAACAGGGTGGTAAAATCGAAACAACTAGTGAAACGGTACGCAAAGGGAGGTCACAGAAGTTGTTTACGGATGGGTTTTTTTTTCAATTGAGCAACATTTTAACAAACGAAATGACGTATTTATGCTCAACGCTCTAAGGAAGCTTCCCAATTAGCCAACAGAGTGCAAAGTGGGCATTATCCGACATTAGTGATGTTTTGTTGGGGTGTTAGTTAGGAAGAAGTGACTGAGCCATATATTTGTGAAAAAGGTATCAAGACAACGGCACAAGTATCCCAATCCCAGACTTAAAAGACTTTTAAGACTATCCTACATCTAGATTAAGGTTGGGACTAGTCCCGAACTTAATCCGCTATACCATCAGTTTTAGAGAGAACAGCTGTGAACGCTAAGATAATTTGAAGTCTAAATACAATCCTTACGATTACCAGTGAAGAGTACGTGTTTCTATTGATAACTGGTCTTAAAGTTTAAGGTCCATTGACTGCAATGCAGTCCGCATTGCAGTCGATGGACCTTCCAATAAGCTTTTTATATTTTAACTGGTTCATATTTGTGTATCAAACTAACACTTTAAAAGTAAAAAATGTTATTCGCAAAAGAAATCATTTGTTATAACATTAATGGCAAGATTAGGTATTAACAATACACTTTCTATCATTTAATTTTCTTTTTCTTTTTACGTTTCAGCAAATAGCCATCTCGCTTCAGGAGCAAAGTCTCAAACGCAGCGACTCTCGCAACTCCATGATATCTGATATATCCGCCACCTCACAGGAGGTCGCCAATATCAACATCGAAGCGCAGCGCCGTCCGCAAGCCTCGCCCGCGGACCTCCACGGCATGTGGTACCCTGCGGTCCGGAGAACCCTGGCAGCGCTGTCCAGGTTGTACAGGTGCCTGGAAAAGAGGGTATTCCAGGGTCTAGCCCAAGAAGCAATATCCATTTGCGTCCAAAGCGTAGATAACGCTGCGAAACAGATATCCGCGACCAAGACTAACATAGACGGAGAGCTCTTCGAGATAAAACACTTACTCATTCTCAGGGAGCAAATCGCTCCGTTTCAAGTGGATTTTGTAGTCAAAGAGACAACGCTGGACTTTAGCAACATGAAGAATGCGGCATACGGACTAATACAGAAGCCCAGACAGATATTTTCGTTGAATAGTAATAATGCGCTACTGGAGTTCCTACTTGAAGGTACGCCTATGGTCAGGGAGCATCTGTTGGACTCCAGGAAGGAGGTGGATAGGCAGTTGAAGAGTTGCTGCGAGAGTTTCATCAAGAACTCTACGGTGATCCTCGTGGGGCCGCTGATGGATTTTATAGAGAAGGTATGTTCGTGTTCCATTTTGAAATTTGCACTTGAGGCATCTCCTAAATCTAATGTAAACACGTTTGCGTGAGCTACGTTTTTAAACGTCGCATTTTATATAGTGGTTAAACGATCAGGTGGTTTGTGACTACCGCTGCAAATAGATTACACGTCTCCCAGGCCCGTTGCCGCTCTTTCCTCAAAGAGTACTCCTTAGTAGGATGCGCTTTTGCTGAATATTTTTTAATGTTGGTAAGACTGCGCTACGGCCGACCACGTGCTGTGTAAATTTTGTTTATAGCGGCGTGTCGTCTTGACCTCCCAGCGCCGCAACTCATCAAATTCACCCGACTTGTATTCCGTCAAGATACGACTTCTATAGAGCCGTGCTACTAACACTCAAAGAAGTATCACTTGAAGTAGTATATAATTTGCGCAGCAGGGTATGATGACGTCACAAGACCTTTGTATTAAAACGCTCACACGGACCTGCTAAAATCATAATGACAATTTTCCAATGAATTAGCCTAGTTACTTAGGTTATAACCGTAGTAAAAAAATAAATTATATCAACTTTATTCTTGGGTCTATTTGTCCCATCAGCGGTGATTGTGTAACATGGCCACCAGGCCAGCTGTCACTAGATTTTTTGTATAAAAATGATTGCATACTGTACAGTCACGATAATGTATACACACTGGTCACATTTACAAAAATACCTTAACGTCTACTATTCCTAAATATGTATACGACACTTTGTGTCTAAATTATCTAATCGTCTGAATGTGTCAAAACTAGGTGTACTCTGGTTACACAGTAATACAAACGATACAGAACCAATAAAAAGTAAACACTTCCAATGTCATATTTATGTGTCCAGGACAGTTTCAAAAACCCCTCGAGGGGAGTTCGAATGACTACTACATAAATTTGAATAGTAAATTACTGTACACTGGCAACTTTTTCGAAAATATCTTAACGATATTTTTGAAAATGTGACCAGTGTATATGTACATAGTATTGTCCGCGACTGTACTCGTAATCATTAATTATTTAATGAGGGTTTACTAAACTATGCCACCGTAACCTAGGCTAGAAATATATCTAATGTCTGTAAAAGTATTAAGTGATCTGATCTAAAAAATATTTAAGACTTATGAAATAGTTCTTGTACATTGTCAAACTGCTCGATTTGAAGATTATAACAATCTTTGTGAAATGATTATTCCGTTATAATGTTAGAATCGATGATATTGAGGAAATAAAAGTAAAAAAAATGTGATGAGAATAAAAAAACGTATAATGCATGATTCAAAATTTAACTGTCAGTATTGGTATTAAATATTTTTTTATGTAAAATCTTATTTATTACCCGACGAGACGAGACTAGCGAGAAATGATTCTTTTTTATAATCAACGATAATGTTGTATCGACAAAATTTCTATTCTCTAGGTTAACACTTTGCCGACGGCGGGGCTACTCAAGTCACAGCCGTGGGCGAGCGCGGAGCGACTAGCGACAGTAGTGCGAGAGGCGCAGCGACACGTCCGCTCGCAGCTCGCGCCGCTGCAGCGCTCCATGCAGCTCTACCTGTCCAACAAAGAGACCGAGTTCATACTGTTCAGACCGATCAGGGTACCTATAAATGTTATTTTTTATTCAAACATCCTCTCATGTGATGTTCTACGCAGGCCAAATCGAAGCTCAGCCGTGAGACTACAGAGAAAACCAGCGAAAGATGCGCAGCGACCCATCATGGACATCGAAAATGTGTCGATTCGAGCCTGAATTTTTTTTCTTCGTGAATGATTCTGATGTACCAGGGGCAGTCTTGATGTCCATTCAAAGTCATCATAATAATGACATGCAATAGAAGCGCTTATACGGCTGTTCCTTTTGATGATTGTGTTGACATAAAAATTTTAGTAGCAGTTTAAAAACGTTTCCTAGTTGATTGATATCATGAACGTATTTGATGTACCATTTTAAAAAAACATAAGTACCATTGCATTGCAGTGGATCAATCAATACTGACAAGGATAGTTATTTTAAATATTCCTTCGATTCATATCCTTTTATAGGAATATTGTGGAAACCATATTAATAAACATTGTTACTTCCAGAACAATGTGGTGGGATACTTTGGACAAATCAGTCAAATCCTCTCCAACTCTGGCCATGGGTACTCATATGAGGACAGCCTACTCGTGGCGTGTCCCACCCCCGAGCAGGTGGGAGTATTCCTCTCGTCTGCCAGCCTTGTTCCAGCAGACCAACCCATACTACCGTACGGACAGAAGAAGGCTGTGAGAAAACCAAGTGTGACCAGCGTGTCAGAGACTGAGGAGAAAGTGCGAGAGAATACTGGCGAGAGCAAATAAATTAACTTTAAGTATGCTAAAGGGCTGTCTTCCTTAAAAAACACACTTCATAAATTACCTCGATAAACCCCAGGGGGCACTGGAGGTGATATCAGACAGTTCTTCAGTTTTCTTCATTTCAAATCGGCACTAGTTTCATTTTGTGTTTAGATGTATTATTTTATTGAGTAGAAGTGAGAAAGATACCAAATTAAAGGCGAAGCTGATCTATACATATACCAACATGAACCACCAAATTTTTCACACAACACAATGCAAGAGGTGCAACTAAAATAGTAACAGGTAGTTGTTATCCAATCTTGTTCCATAATTACTAAACTACACATTGTGTGCCCACAATATTTTTTTTATAACTAGATAGAATAACAATATTCTTTGAATGCAGGCCATGTTCTACGAAATATGTACTAACATGAAATTTGAACTCACCAGCTTGAAATCACTACATCAATTCACCCCAAGTGAACCCATTGGTTTTTGTGGTAGTTGGTAGTGTTGACTGTACCAAATTTCAATGAAATTCGTTAAGTAGTTCTTGTATGGAAGAATAGTAAACATACATACTTAACATAACATAAATATTCACTATTCTTACATCAGTACGATTCTATTGCCAAGTTTCTAAAATAAGAAAGTAATATATAAATATTTTATTTAATTAAGTACAATATTGCAATAAAACATTGTCACTTAGTTATTATATTTATTATTTACATTGAATTCCTATTAACTGTAGCTGTAATAAATACATACACCAAAGAAACTGTGTTTTATTTCAATAAAACAACATACTTTTGGAGAGTGGTTTAATGTTCTTATTTGATTATCATTTTACTAATAAACTATCATAATGCTTAAACTCTGAGCCAGTACATGCCAGCACGGATTCTGGTGTAATCTGGTAGACCTTCAGTTGGTCCTACAGCAGCTACAGCAGGACACCTGTCAAAAATGTATTTGTAGCAAACATCACGGACATTTTGAACTGAAACTGCATCAATCCTGGCATCTAATTCGTGGATTGGTATACGTCGATTGTAACAAAGGATTTGACGACCAATATCTTCACATACTGGAGTAGTTCCATCCAACTGCAGAAGCATGTTGGTCTTGAGTAGGTTCTTAGCCCTCTCAACTTCTCCTTCAGTAACTGATGTACACAGTTTCATCCATTCTTTTTGTAGATTATACATAAAATCATCCAGCTGTAGAGGTTCAGCTACAAAATAAATGCCCCAAAGACCTGTGTCTTTGTAACAGGTGTTGAATGATTGAAAACTGTGACAAAGATTTCCAGCAGAAGCTGCTCTGGCTAAGAAAGAAGCATTGTTAGCACCACCACCTTGAGAACGATCCCAAGCTCCAATAAGCGTATTGGCAACCATTAGGGGGATATTATCGGCATCAGTCCAACCAGCACCTTCAACAGCTATAGCTACATGGGCTAATGGCATGGAGTCATCTCTAACGCGGATTTCAGAGCCAGTGTACCTGCATGGTGTAAGCTCAGGAATGTCTAATGCTGTGTTCTTCAGGCTTCCAAGGTGTTTGGTAGCCAAGTCAACTAGTTTTCCGTGTTCAATACCGCCTGCACCAGATAGAACTATACGTGCAGGCTGATAGTGAGTCTTAATATATTGTTGAAGATCAGCTTTTGAAATTTTCTTTATATTTTTGGTAGGTCCAAGAATAGTTTGGCCTAAGGGTGTACCTTGAAATGCTGTTGCATGTAGATGATCAAATACAACCTCTTGTAGATTGCTTTCAACATCTTGCATTTCACGAAGAATTACACCTCGTTCTCGTTCGATTTCGGGTTCAGCGAGTGAAGAATTTTGGATGATGTCTGCAAGGATTTCAACTGCAGCTGGAATATCATTGGCAAGGCATTTAGCGTAGAATACTGTCTGCTCCCGTGATGTGTATGCGTTCAAATGGGCGCCCATATTTTCAACGAGTAGCTCTAAGTCTGTTTGAGACCTTTTGCTTGTGCCTTTAAATGCCATGTGTTCCAAGAAGTGAGCAACTCCATTGTTTTTAGAGTTTTCATACCTAGAACCAGCATCAATCCAGAGGCCTACGGTTGCCGTCGGCGCACCAGAATCTTCAGATGCAACGCGGATTCCATTGTCGAGTACTGTAAGTTGAGTTGGAGGTACATTCACGAGAGCTTGCTTCTTGCCTACGGCTGTTGCTAGTGGCCGAACATTATTGTTCGGTTTAGAGACAAATCTCAATACCGTCGCTACTTTCAACATTTTCTTATACTTGTTCCAAAATTTTACTCACTGATTTACGTAATGTTGCAAAATGAATGTCAAAATTAAAGGACAAAAGTCAGTTCTCAATATTGACCGATGGAGTGGTTATAGATTAGAAATATTCTACCGTCTTCTTTTCATACGTAGTTGCTAGTGTTGTGCCATAGATAGACCTATATGAAGTGGCCAAACAAATGCTCAACGTCAATGCTAAACAATGCCTTTAGTTTATTTAATCGGCAAATTAAATTATAAATGTATGAAACATGTTAGGTTAAAAATTTAAATAAAAGAGTTCAAAATGCGTAACATTCTTTTTAGTAAGTTTGAAAATACTCATTATCTTAAAATATTGTCAGCCTTTTCATTATTATCCTCAGCCGGACGACGTCCAAAGCTAGACGTAGGCATCCCCCATAGAGCAGCATAGGCCACGTTCACGAGCCACAGGAAGCGCTCCCAACCAAACCTGGTTTGTTGGCGGGGATTTGATTACTACGAAATACGATTAACACTAAAATATTATGAATATGATTCCAGTGTGAAAATATAATTGTTGTGTTTTCGTTGTTACTAACAGCTAAGGATTAAAATGGCTGCTATAATAATTTTATTGTAGGTCGAGGAGGACCTTGTAACATATTTGTTATTCTATTTCCGATTAGTTTTCTTTGTTACATGTTATCTTAAAAAGTAATATTACGGTATTACATTTTTTATATCCTAAGGAAACAAATGAACAGTCGGAGCATTTTAAAGACCGACGCTTTAGGGACATTTGCTTAGTTGTTTGTCTTTCCTCCTCCCCTCCAATAAATTCCTAAAGTTACAATCTCAGTCTCAGTCTTTGTCTCCTTTTTTCTTTAATTTCTCTCTGCGCAATGCGCGCGCAGGTAAGATAGACAAGGATATTAACGTTTTCTCATCCTCCTTCTCTATTTGGCAAGATGGCCAGTCGCCGTCATATAATTGCTTTGTAACATCCATTCTCTAATATCTATGTATATTATGGAGAAGGCCTTCGAACGTGTCTGGTACGATGGTCTCGTCCACAAGCTACTTGACACTCCAGTCCCCCGTCCCCTCGTGTAAGTGGTTGCGTTCCGCGTGCGGGTGGAAGACGCCATTTCGGGAACCCACCCGATATCAGCGGGGGTACCAAAGAGAAGCTATGCCTCGCCCGCCTTGTACAGTCTGTACGTGGTCGATACCCCTACCACGGTGGACACCACACTAGCGCTGTATGCGGACGACATTGTCTATGCTATCCATGAATTATCCATGAACGCAGCCCACATGGCTCAAAAGCTCCGGAGAGCACTAAATCTAGCAAAATGCAAGCCCTCCTAATGTCCAAATCTTTACGTCCACCACCTCGGCTAACGATTGCCGGCGAAACGATTCCTTGGGCCGCCAAGTACCTGGGTGTCACACTGGATCATGCCTTGAACATGCGAGCCCACGTCAAGCAAATAGTAGCCGGTGCAGGGGTTGCAACACAATTGTTGCGCCCGGCTATCCACACTTACCCATCAAAATTAAACATGCCATATACAAAGCATACATACGTTCAAGACTCGTGTACCGCGGCGCCGGCTTGGTACCTCATGGTAGCGGACTCGCTTAAACAGCGACTTCGCGCCTAGGAGAACCAAGCGCTCAGGTTGGTAGCCGGAGTGTCGCGTTACGTGAGAAACGACGTCATACACCGCGACCTACATATCACCACACTAGACCAACATATTCTGCACCTATCCCAGAACCTGTTCGACAAAGCCGATTCATCCGACCACCACTATATTAAAAATATAGCTCCCTGGCACAGCAGACCACCATACCAAAAACCCTATCCCAGAACCCCCCTTGGCAAGAAAGGTTAAACCATGTTATTCATTATCTTACAATTCTATTTTTCACTTTTACTTATACCATATACATTATTTTATTTTTCTTCTCTACAATATAATTTTATATGTACGGGTGTGGTATAAAGACCGTCCTGGGGGACTGTGGCGGTGCCGCGAAATTCCCCAATGGGATGGCCCGGTAAACATACCTTCGTCTCCTCCACACTAACCGTCAAATGTACTAACACCCCAACTGGGTAGGACAGCTAAGTTCCGACACTGGGTCCCGATCCAATCCTTGCCGAAACCCCCACCTGTGTGGTTGTACTCGGCAGGGACATGGAGAAACCGTTCCAGTCCCTCGGACCGGCACCCCTACCAACAGCGAATATCCTACCCCAAAGACCGGCGTATTGTTATACGCTGCGGTAGCTACCTCGCGTAGGGAGCAAGTAGTTCCGACCGCGAAAAACCGCCCCCATGCAGGGGCGAGGATATCGCAAAACCAGGTTCTATGTATAAAGACTTCGTTTACAGGTATTTACACCAATAATATTATAATAAAAATAAGTAGGAATTTTCAATATAACGTAATTTGGAAAAAAAAAAAATGTTTCTCACAACATAAATATTTTTTTGTTATAACAAATAATATTTAGAAAATAATATTTTAATAATTTTCTACACTGATTGATGTGGCAATCGTGAAGTGGAATGACATTTATAAAATGAACGAAATCATGTGGAAATCATACCGTTTGCGCTTAATCCATTTGGTCGGAATATTACGAAAGCAATGATGTGTAGTGAAGATCAAATACTAGTAAATTTCTTTAAAGATTTGTGGAAAAGTTTTCGCAATCTTAGGCACCAATAGTTTTAAATGATGTTTCAACTGTGATTTAATATATAACGTCATGACTACAATGAAGAATTCTAATTCGTCGTCTAAACTTGCTCTTCTAAACCATATCAAATACGAGCACCTGGTAGCTGGAATATCAGGTGGAGTTACATCTACGCTTATTTTACATCCGTTGGACCTGATTAAAATTAGATTTGCTGGTAAGTAATCGCGCCATTAAACTATCTTTTAGATAAATATTTCACTTTATCAGATTTAAAGTTGGTTGGTCCGTGTTATTATATTTATTTCAATGACAATTTAATAAATTACACAAAGTATACTTGAAGATATTATCATTCAAGACCTTGCACTTGTAAGTTATTTTGAAAGTAAACTTATCTCTTCTCTAGGTCAAGTTACATTCCTGATGCAATTTCCAATATTATTTCTTATTAGTGTAAAGTCTTTTGTGTCTATATAATCTTTTATGTTTTGTTTAGTTTATTCTCTACATATTTGAATCCTTTTTCAAATTGTGAGTAATGTTTTATATATATATATTTTCTCCTTTGTCCCCCTATACTATAAAAAAAATTACCTTCAGGGTAAGTGAAAACATAACATGTGGAATACTCCACATTTTATAGTATATATGTGCATACGCACATCCCAAGTAAAGATCGCAGACGAGAATGTAACCCAGGTTTTTTGAATTCATTAAATAAGAAAATGAAAATACCTATCAGATTAATGTATGATATATTAATATAAGCTTTAATTTTCTTCATTTAATACAGAACTTTATTATAAAATACAACTGATATCATTTTAATCTATTTTTTGTTTAATAAGGGATGCAAAATTTACAATAGGTCACAAGCTGAGGTCTTTCTTGTGGTGCTGGTTTTTTATAGTATAGGGGGGTGGTAAATGAGAAATCGGAGCCTTCTCTCAATGCCCATAAATATCCACATACTTAATATGTTGATGCATTGCCCTCCTTTCCTAAACAACCCCCCCCACAATATAAAAACTAATTGAACCATGGTTCTAAAGCCTTTCATCTTTTAATGATTTCTTTGTTTTTAAATCAAATAATACACCAATTTATATCAATAAGAAATATCAACAAAAGGAAAAAATAATTCCAATTTTACAATTTGCCATATTTTAACTAAATCCCTTTAGAACTTTTTGCCTATTTTCACAATTATAATATTTGTAGGATTTATGGTTTTCCTTTAAACAAAATAAAAAGAAGTAAAATTGTTTCAACAGTGACCTGTCAAGTGTAATATCAGTATAGTACTTTATCACTCTGACGTCTCTTTCATATCTCCTACACTGTGTGTTTGAGGATACTCCAGTTGCATGGCAGAGTAGACAAACACAGTTTTGTATGATATTAATTTATAACAGAGGTCTACATCTGGATATTTTATTCATGTATGTCTACCTTGGGCCACAGCCGTCTCGTCTTTTACTCATTTGCTATGTAAATTGTAAATAAACATACTAATGATTTGTGTAAAAATAAAACAAAATCAGTTGCATGTTGCCCACCAGTTTAAATATGCCCAATGTTATTTTTCGTTGTAATATTTTAGTAAATGATGGAAGGACTGCGACAGTGCCTCGCTATGATGGTCTCAGCAGTGCATTTGTAACAATTGTAAAGAAGGAAGGTGTAAGGGGATTGTACAGGGGAGTCACCCCCAATGTATGGGGCTCAGGATCAGCATGGGGATTCTACTTCTTATTGTAAGTAATTTTCAATAAAATATTAAATAATTCATTGTGTTTCTACAGTCTGTAGGTATACAAATAGGCTAAACATTGGGGAAAAATGCTAAATATAATGTAAAAAGAAATGTTTTATTTTATAATTCATCAGACACAATCCTCAGCATGGAGGGACCAATAGTAGATGAAGAACATGGTCCAACAAATTATGATACTTTTAAGGAATGGTGATTTTCACACTTTCCCTATTAAAGAGAATAAAATTCAATTTTTTTATCACAGAAATTCGGTAGTCCAAACCATGTAAAATATAAAACAAAAATTTATTTAATTTTGGCAGTAAGAGACATATTGAGCTAATTTTGCTTGTGTCTCTGGTCTGGACAAGGTTTGAAACAGCTAACTATTTCAGAGGTCTAACTAAGACAGACACTTCTAAATTTTGGTAAAATTATTGCCTATAATTTTGTACAGAAGTCCTGCACCTGCCACACATTGATCAGAAGAAGATAAAATCCAGAAATTACTTTTATCTTCTCTTCTGACGTATGTATAACCATAATTGACATTTCAGTTATAATGCTATCAAAACATGGATCCAAGGGGGAAACGCCCGGACTCCCCTCGGGCCAGGCCTGCACATGCTGGCGGCTGCAGAAGCCGGGGTGCTGTCGCTTATTATGACGAATCCCATCTGGGTGGTGAAGACCCGACTTTGTCTCCAGTACAGCGAGGAGCATGTGGCAGACAACAAGCGGTACCGGGGAATGGTCGACGGTCTGCAGAAGATCTACAGGACTGAAGGTGTTCGGGGGCTTTATAGAGTGAGTATATGTATTTTATTATTCCTATTTATAGATAAATATTTTGAAGTGGTACTGGGCTGTCAGGAAGTCATGTTCAGGAAGCCGATTGTTCGTTAGTCTTCAATCAGGTGTCAACATGCTATCTATGAAGCTGGTCCCGGACGTAGGTTCAGTAGCATATATCATCCAAATTATTAGTAATTGAAAAAAGGCTTTTGGTCCAACACTGGACCGATAAACGCCGATGTTGAAGGTGGAAAATAATTTCGTCGGGTACATGGCACACTGGAACGACAACAATATTAATCGGTTATAATTTACAATGCACAAAAAGCTTCAATATCGATTCTATATTCGAATTAGAAACTAGGCGATCATTTTGCCAATTGAATGTAACCAAATTGATCTACTTGTATCTGCTGTGTTGTACAATAAAGGTGTCTTAATTGAATCGTTATTTGTGCTAGAAAGCCTTCGCGGTACAGACGTTTTATCTACCGATACGTTTGTGGGGCCACCATTCATTACGCAATGCAGGTCGTCGCAAAGTGCGCACTATACACTCTCATAGTGATTGCAGACCTGCCCAAGCCTTTAGAAGTCTATAGTTAGCTGAGGCTCATAGTAAATTGATGTTCTTTTTCTCACATAATCTATACGTCTTTCAACACTTATCTATACTAATAATATAGAGCCGAAGAATTTGTTTCTTTGAATATAATTGTGATTATAATTAGGACCGAAAAGGGGGAAGCGGTCCTCCTCCCCACACTAGTGGGAAGGCGCGCGCACGATGTCGTTTAAATTGCGGTGTCGTGCTTCTAAGCTCTCAACTTACGGATTCGAACCCGGGCTCGTTTCCATAAGCGATGTGTGAGTTTGTCATTTTGTCAGTTATGTGTTATAACTGTGTCACTATACGTGAGATTTCAACGCTCGACCGGTACGAGCGGTGTTTATAATATTGGTTCTAGCAGGAGTAGTGCATTTACGCACCATCCAGCCGATCCAAGGAGGCCTGAAGTGTGTGTCGGGCTCAGGTCGTGAAGCGATAGCTACTACCGACTAAAACCTGCTATCCGTAGGTTGGCCCTATTGGCATTTTACTGTCGATGCGGAGTTACGGTCTGGGTGTGTTGAGAACGAGGGCTGTGTGTGCATGATAATGTGTGGCGGAAACATTTAACTTATCTACATATATTCACATCATCTTCACTAGTTCCCTAACTTATCTACGTGATAACTAGTCTGATTCTCTTGTTTTTCTAAAGGTTTTCTTCTAGCGCGGGTGAACTGTACAAGCATATATGTTCCATCTAACCCCTTTGTGTACATCTGTAATTGTTTCGTCATATTACGCGGATGATGTGTGGAAGTAGGTGTTAATGATTATGACAACGTGGCTGTCGTGTGTAAAACTGCGGTTTTATTGTTTTCGCGTATGTAGCAGATGGCGTTGGAAATAGATTCGTTCAAAAATAGTGTATAACAGTGGAAACATGATGGAAATTTCGTAATCCCGCTAACACAATTGTGGAATTTAATTCTCAGCATCCAGTTTGAGATTCGTTAAGATTTTTCACATGCTTTTTAGTTAGATTTTAAATTTTATTGCTGTGGAATATAATCTTTGCTAGGTTTTATTTAAATATTATTGCTATGGAATATAATCCTTGCTAGGTTTTAGGAAGATTACTATTGATCTGACTCGATCTTAATTTTAAAAAATATAGTCGACTTCAAATACAGCTTGAGTTTAAGATCTTTAAATGCCGTATGTAGTAATATGTTTGATAGTACCACAAACTGTGTATTTCAGGAGTATAACATTGTGAGATACGTTTTATTTAATTAAATTATTATTAATTAAATGAGTATTATATAAAACATTAGCGTTCTACACTTCCCCTACACAAAGTGTGCCAAATTCCTACTCCTCCTGCGCCTGCGCAATTTTCGTAAAAAGAGGTTCAAAGATTTTGCTTCGCGTACTAACGTAATGGTACAACGATCTTGAGACGACCTGTGATGAGTATGAGCTCAAGTGTGCGATGTCTGCCCCTTAGTGAGAGGCAATGCATGTTGCTCTGCGGCTGAATTGAGTTGCCACGATCGGGGACGTACCATTACGTCCACGACACTGCCCTGAAGTGACGGTTAAGCTGCCGCGTTTCGTGCGGTTTGTTGGATATTCCACAGTTTGTTATGACATAGTGACTAAACCCGCATCAAAATCTGTTAAGTGTTTACATAATAAACAGCGATCACAACTAAGCGTACATATTTACTGCGCGGTGCATCCGATATAACGTATGTCAACATGATCGATCTATCCCACCAAAATTGACATGATAAGGAAAGTTAAATCTAGGCGCCTTTGAAAACTGATAACATAATCAATACTGAGTATTATGACTGGTATAATAGGCGTACATTTCTGTACGCGTGACTTACAACAAGCTCACAAAGCTGTTGGTACATCACTACCTATATGTATGTACCTATACATATTAGGACATATCCAAAGGTTCTAAATAGTCTACTTTCTAGTGATCATTCACAGTTGTATTACGGCGGTTAAGTGACGCCAATTCTATTCTGAAAATTCAAATCTGTAGGTATTCGGACAAAATGTTCTTAGAATTAAATTCATCTTTACCTTTACACCACAAAAAACACACGTGACTTAAGTTGCGTATTATTGAACGGCACGAAATTAGAGTTAAACGTCCTTTTAATACGCAAACTTAAAGCATAAGTATCATCATATTTTTGAAAAACACGTAATGTAAACCCACTGAGTTCACGGGTCCCGTGGACAAATGCTTGTTCAGTTTCAAGGGCGAATGTCGGTGAGGTCGACGGGAGGTAACATCCGTCGCGGTTGAGGGCGGACCCCCCCCCCCACATCACAAAATATGTAGTATCGGAAGAAGTTTATTGTGTGTAATACAATTATATAATACTAGCTACCCGCCTTCGCTTCGTTTTGGGTTACAATCACTATAAGATATAGCCTGCTAAACAACATTTTTATATTTTTAGGCTATTAATGTTATACAACATTTTTCGTTTTTCAGTCTATACTCGATTTTCATATCCTCGGGGTTGATTTTTGAAAAAAAGAAAATGTAAACCCTGTTAAAAAATTAACTTAATTCAGTCCGGCGGTTTAGCTGTGTAAGAACAACAGACAGGCACGCCACGTAAACACGAAGGCAAGAGGACAGAGACAGTGAGGAAGATGCAAATAGCAGCCCATCCGGCTTCGCACGGGCATAATAATATAATAAAAGAAAATACATAATGTTTTACAGTGACTCTCTAAACTTTTATTTAAACTCGTTCTTTTGAGTGGAACATCCGAATCGAATCATTTAAAAAGTGATCTGAAGGTATTGAAGTAGTCTTACATAATGAATTATTTATTTCGATATTGATCAATTGCCTGTACCATTGTTTTTTAATATTTTTTAAAGGACGCTTATTGTGACGTAACTATAAAAGATGCAGTACATCATTTTGTTCTGTCAGTAATAGTTTTCGCAGCGCACGCGATTGAAGGAAGTTTCTTGATTATTTTTTTACACCTTGGGTTATATTGTTCAAGTTTATTTTTATTTTTTGAAAATGCCAGCAGTGAATTTTTTAATCCGTCCAGTACTTTCGGAGCCGATTCATTTCAAAAATACAAACAAACAATCAAACGATATGTCGTTTAGCAACTGTGGGGTGCGTCTGTTACTTCACGCACGCTGCAATAACAGTCTCCCACGTGGCTTATTGCGGACAAGTGTGCTTAGGACGCGGGTTTAGAGCACGCAGTCGTACAGAAGAGATTCAGGAGACACTTCCCCTTTCTTCGTCTTTTTGTGTTTCGTCTATACTCTATAGTGTAATGTATAAAAAAAAATTGTAGCAATTTTTATCCTTTAAATAACAACTTATTTCGTTGCAAAATAGTGTATTTATACATCTTCTCTGTATTTTGTCGCGTTTGTATCTCAGTGCGAATAAATCATAACTAATTTGGGAATTCGTTTTATGCAGATGTGTGGTGTAATTTCTGACAAATAAAGCATTATTCACACAGTGAGAAAAATATATTATACTAGCCAAGTGCTAGCTGCGCTCCAAGGTAGCACACGGGGTAGATTTCTTTTTTTGAGCTCTTTTAGTATAATATAAAGTATATAATTAGTACCATATCACTTTAAAACAAGCTATAGTATTTATAAATAGCAGCAAGCTAACCGGGCTCTTGTTTAGTTCATTAAATTTGAGAAGTCACATAATCATTCAAGCATTTTATGTTACAAATAGACAAAATTCCGTCTGAAAGTTTTCGTCTGAAGTTTCAAATAGGAAAGTTCATTATACCCTCCCGCTATACGCAAATCAACATTGCGTGTATATGTGACTTGGGAACAAATAGTTGGTACCAGATAGTAGTAGAGTTATATACTATACGGTAGTGGGTGAGTTATATAATGTACTGTCAAACGTAAGGATATTTTGTATTGATCCACATTAGCTACGTGCGAATTAGATGCTTTGGAACGTCAAATAGATAGTAGCGCTGGATTCAGCAGAGAGATATTCACATAGTGCTTTTCATAGAAATCCACATTAACTTTATGTATCTATTTTTAAGTAAAAACGTTTAAATTCAGGGTATGGTCACGTGCTGTGTTGTAAATTGTAGAAATAATGGGAAAAACGGATTTAAAGCATACATTATAATTCCAGAAAGTTGATACGTAGGTAGGTACGGATGCACTCACATTCATGTTGTTTTCATAAGGAGTTCGCGGCAAATATATTTCGCTCGACCTCTCTTACACGCCGTGCCACAATCTTTCTACCCTTTACAACAAGTTGAGATGGAAAATTATAACGTGTTTTATTTATGCAAATTAAGAATTACAATGTTCATATTCTTATTTAAATAAGAAAATCATTTTGTATAAGTTTTACACCTAGTCACGTTTTCTCTTTTCTTCTTTCTACTATAATTTTATTTATTTCGCCGAACAGTTAGTAGAAATTTGTTATCAAAACATCTATTTACTGGCCATGTTTTGACAGATCTCAAGTCCGGTATAGTTGTGGCCATCTGGGACTCTGTCATCGCGGACGTAGCGAATATTGCCCGGGTAGTCAGATATGGTACAAAAATGACCTGGCAATAAAGTACAAACACTCCTATTAGTTATGGAATTTCGTATAAACCAAGTTTATTAATACGTAATATAACTGAATAAATGTAACGAAGTGTATGTTTAGCCTAATATCTGGTTGGCGTGCGTCCAGCGCTTTCCGTGACTAAAGGCACGTGAGCGGTGAGCCACGTAAGTGACGGATATTTCCGAGATCATGCTGTCACTACTTACCTTTTCCTGAGTCCGCGGATCAGCGTCTGTCTAGCGTCTTGTGTTATTGTTTATCATAAGAACACCGGCACACCGCAGACATTTTAACTATAGATTCTTTGTCGGTCTTATAATCAGTGTGGGGAAGTATGGAAGTGCGCAATTTATAACAATGTAACATAGTGAATGAAGGTCTGTCGGCTGATAATTACATAATCGATATTTATAAAACAAAGCCTCGCTCCTATTTTCGGATTATTTGCGGATACCGATGTATGTTTACTTTGCGATGTATATTTTATCTAAGAGTCATAGTGGCTTCCGCTGGCCTGGCGACACGGTGTGGCAGCGGTGGGAACATGAGATGGGCCAAGCAAGAACAAATAAATAAAATTTATATATTATTTCCACAAATTGTTGTTGCGGAAATAATGTACGCATTTTGTTTATTTATTCAAGTGTGAATTACCATCAACACGAATTATCAATACAATCAACTCTATTAATACTCCTTATAATAACAAAGTAAATAACGTAAGGCGTAGTCTATCGGCTGAACATTTATCTACGTCTCCGCAGTGCATTTCCGTAGCAGCTGGGCTTAACCTGGCTGCCCTCTCTTGGCCTATACTATAAATCATTGCGACCTTGTACTGTTTCCCGCTTTGATTAAGGAGGGATTTTTTTATAGTATATTGGGGCAAAAGGCTACTACCGACGTCCTATACATCCACATTATTGTTGTCATGCCCACTTGGGCCGAAATCACGTCACGCCCTGTCACGTCACGCGCTTTGTGAGTTCCCGTGCCTCGTTGGAGGGCAAGAGTCGGTAATTATCAAAATGCTCCGACTGTGCGTAATTGCTGCAGGAAGCCCTACGTGTAGCCAGACAAGAATACAAAGTGGCTATGAAGGACGCTGAAATTAAACATTTTAGAGATATTGCCGAGACGGAAAACTCGGTATGTCAAATCCTTGGGGTTTGGCATACCGAGCCGCGACTGGTAGATCTCGCCCTCCGAAGAATGTCATTCATGGCGGAAAACTCCTAAAAGGTTATTCTGACAACATCGAAATTGCTATGTATCAGCTCCTGTACTCCCTATGCAGAGATGATACAACAGAAATGGACAACAGCTACCACCGACAAGTGCGAGTGGCGGCTCCATGCTCTCTTTCGGGTAGGGATTCAGATGCTCCTTCCCGCAGTGCAGTCGATCACATTCTTAGAAGCTTACCGAATACAAGTCCCGGGTTAGACGGAATAACCCCGAAAGATTATTAAGAACGTCTGGACGGCTTCTTCCGGCGAAATGATGCTGATGTACACAGCTTGTATCAAAGAAGGGGTCTTTCCAGATATCTGGAAGATAGGTTCATTGATAGTGCTGCCAAAGGAAAATGACAAGTCATTAAGAGATCCGAAGGCCTACCAGCCGATTACTTTACTGCCGATTCTAGGAAAAATTTTAGAATGTCTCTTAATTACTTGCGCTCCCTGTTTGCATCGTGGTATTTCTGAAAATTAACATGGATTCGTTAGAGGGCGCTCAACTGTAAGCGCATTAAAATCAGTGTTCGAGATAGTAGATAATTCCACATATAAGTACATCCAGCTCGCCCCTTCTCTGGAGCTTACGATAATGCATGGTGGCCGATATTCTGTTAAAAGCTAAAGCTACCGGCATCTCTCCGAACATCTATCAGAATCTCATAAGTTATTTCTGTAATCGTTATGTTGTGAAGCACAGTTGGCCCCCGCAAGCTTTGGAAGGTTTCCACAATGGGATGTCCCCAGGGTTCGGTATTGGGCCCCACACTCTGGAAACTCCTCTTGGACGATATGCATATATTGCCGAGATCAGAGGGTGTAAGCTTTGTGGCATACGCAGACGATTTCTCGCTTGCGATCGGCACCGTCGCGCGCCGTTATCAAACAGAAATGTTCCACGATCTTACGGATATCGGATTGGGGGACTCGTAATAGGCTAGCATTTTCAGCAGCCAAGTCCCAGACTATGACAATTAAGGGTCGTTTTAAAAGCGGACCGACCATCAGGATGAATAGTGCCTCGATCGCGAGTGTATCTGTGACCAAGGTGCTTGGGGTACTCAAAGACGATGCTAGATCCTTTGCGCTGCACGCAGTTCTGATGGGTGAGAAGGCCGCCAGCTCTTTCGGGAAGGTCTCACGTGTCTCTACCTCATTGTGGGGTATGAAGTACCGGGCATTTAGGTTCCTATACCACGGAACTTATGTTGCAATCCTGACATATGCTGCAGCGCTCTGGTGTCGACGCTCTCATTGTATGTTGTGTTAGTGCATTATTACCCACCCAAAGACCAGCTTTAACTTTATTGGCGAAGGCCTACAGGTCATGCAGCAGTGCGGCGCTACCAGTATTGACCGGTGTTCTGCATCCTAATGTGGAGGTTCTTCGAGCGGGATGCGTGCAGTGCGTGGAGCTCAAGGGCAAGAAGCGTAAGAAAAAGAAAGCGCTATCGTGGACGACGTCATCTCCACACAGTCACGCTGGGCTGCGTGTGCCGACGGGATGGAGATGTACTGCTTCTTTCCAAAAGTCACAACGCGTCTGGCATATAATGGGTGGAACCTGAGTACGTTATTTCACAGATACTAACAAGGCACGGGTGCGTTAGAGGTCGCCTGCACAGGATGGCGTTATGTGGCCTGCCATCATGTCCTTGCGGTCATGAAGCTGCAACCAGAGACCATATACTGTGGGAATGTGACTTGTACAAAAACGAGCGAAATATCATGTTGGATGGCATCGAACGGAAGACAGTGGGCCCAGTCTATCATCAGGATTTGGTCGCAACGGAACAGAGCTTTAGGCAATTGAAGACATTTGCGCATACATGGTACGCGAAGAGGAAGGATAGGTAACGACATAGCTGCATCGAGATAATCAGGACTGACGACGCCGATGACAACTTCTGTCTTTGTGGTGTCAGGCCCCAGAAAGGGGTGAGTGAAATAACGAGAGGACACTTAAATAGTGTGTAGGGAGTCAAAAATTACACGTTGGGGAACAGAGTCGGTGAACAAACCCCCGTACATCTCTCATGATTCGCTCCGTATACCGAGAGGTGGGTGGGTGTCCGTAATTGCCCACTTGTGCTATAGAAAGATAACAAAAGTGTGATATTGGTTTTAATGTCAATAATTATCCTTCGGAATATTGGTGTGCAAGAAAAGGTATAGCGTTACGGCTTTTAAAAACCCATGTTTATAAATTTCTAGTGTTCGCCCGGCGATTGCGATTGAATTAACACGTTTTGGTCGCAATGACGTAAGCAGATTGATGTTTGGGTCTCGGTAGACGTATTAACCTCTAAGACACATTTCAAATTTACTTCACGCAAGGAACCGGCACACCCTGATTGTGTCATATAGATGCGGGCAAAGTATCCCTTTCTCCTCCCCTCCAAAAGGGCTATCAAGTTAGGATAACATCAGCCAACTAATACTTCACGGAACTCCTCAGCCGCCTTAAGGGGACGAGGTGACCCCGGTCCTGTTGGCGACAGAGCCAAGGGGAGTTAATGTTAAGTGTGAAACCATCCATAGAAGTTTAATAAACCCTGCTATATAAAATACTCGCGACTAATTTTCGTTCCGTTTCGCCCGTGAATAACAGGGGCAATTGTACCTAAATAACAGGGGCAATTGTACCTAAATAACAGGGGCAATTGTACCTAAAACCTTCCTTAGGGATCACTGTATACTTTGGCGAAAACCGCATGACAATCCACTTAGCAGGTTGTTTTATACGTGTACATGAGATTTAGTTTTATGAGTATAGATTATTGCGCTCAGTTTGCCCATATAATAACATTATAGATATGGCCAACGCCAGCCAGGTCGTGCTCTGAATGTTCTTACTGAATGAACGTGTATCTCATAATTATAATTCATGTAATCAATTCATTAAGGTAATTTAGCTTATTATTTGTGCGCACTTTTATTAAGTATATTTTTTTAAATAATACATTATGCTAATTTTATTTATCGCGATGTAAAGTTTTTTTTTTTTTGACGCGGGGAAACGCATTTGCGCACCTTCACTGGCCCTGGGTGGGGTCCAGTGGTGTGTGGGGCTCGCGGCACATTATATAGTGCCGAATACCCACAAAAACCACCGCGAGTTCCGGGGCACCTCATCAAAGGCGGCACTGCCTTTGATGAGGTGCCCCGGAACAACAAATCATCAGGGCACCTCCACGTCGAGTCAGCCCCCGAAGAGACCGACGCCACCTCCACAGATGGGGTTGTCCCGCACCACAGACACACACACACACACACACCTCCTGCTCTTTAGTCCCCTCTTCTTATAGGAGGGGTACTAAGAGCCGCCACCTCCTCGGTACAATTGGCTTCGCCCAAGGTGTCTCGGATAACCCCAGGCTACTGAGCCCCACCGCCACGACAAGGCTTCAACCATGGTGGGAGGATGTAAAGTATTGTTATATTCTTCCTTTCAAAACGCATGCTTGAAACACAAGCATGCGTTTTGTTAATTATTCCACGAACGAGTGACAACACGAAGAATATTCACGGAAGGGTTTACTGCCTGTGTTGACGATGGCAGCTCTAAACCTTCGCCCTGTGACCAGTCCTATGGCGATTGGGCTTCCATTTAACGGAGAAACTAAAGAAATATATTAAACGATCTATTAAATGATAATAGGATTACTTAAACTATCTATTATATTATAATAAGATTACTTAAACAATCTATTATATTATAATAAGATTACTTAAACAATCTCTTATATTATAATAATATTACTTAAACAATCTATTATATTATAATAAGATTACTTAAACAATCCATTATACTATAATAGGATTACTTGAACAATCTATTATATTATAACAGACTGAAATGAATTTTTGGACGAGGTAGTGCCATGCTGCATAGGAGAAGTTAGTGTAATGCATGGTGCATGACACTACCTTCATTCGTGATAATAGGAGGGCAACGCATCTGCGTAACAATCATGCGAATGTCGGTAGTCATTGCGACCCCTTTTTTAATATAGAATGGGAGGGCAAACGAGCAATCGGAGGCTTTTTACGACTACCGACGCCCATGAATATCCACATAATTACTATGCCTGAGGCGCGGCCCTCCTTAATGGGCCACTGGCTGCTCACAAACCGCACGAAACGCGACACTGAAGATGAATGTTAATCCAGATCCGTTCAGTGGTTTTTGTTTGACGTAATAACAAATATACCCTTCGCATTAATGGTTTTAGTAGGATACCATTCTGACGGCAGCCCCCATGGAGGTCATCCCCTATCATCATTATCAGCTCTTGTCGGTCCACTGCGAGACATAGCCCTCTCCCAATAAACGCCAAGACGACCGATCTCCTGCTACTCGCATCCATCCCGGACCGGCTACTGCACGGAGATCGTCTTCCAATCTGATGATCGGTCGACCAACACTTCTTTTTCCTAATATCGGCCTCCACCCCAGAACCTTACTAGCGCATCTACCATCTGTTCGGCTGAGTGTGTGACCATCGCCTGTGTTATATAATATTATATGCAATATAAAACCTATTATAATTACGCGTAACGTATAAGAGCTCACAGAAGCGTTATTTATTTAACGTAGCATTAATTAGAACATGTAGGCCACACGACGGGGTACTCTACTACGTATATTTGAACGGTGGCTCTTTGTTATTGGTGTCTGCTTCGTGACGAGTCATTTACTGGATAATGGAGCTGAACTGTGTTCCGCCCTTGTTATGACTGCGACACTTCTTAAGTTCAGTTCTTGAAGTAAGGCGAGCTCGATCGATGTGTTACGTCACTGTAGTCAGCTTTGCGGTACGAAAGAAATTTGTATGGGGGGAAAAGTGAGCAAGCGGAGTCTGAGATACTATGTATTGTTGATGTGTTGATGACTACGTCATTTTTGATGACTTGTGCAAATGCATTGCCTTCCTTTGCCCCACCCTCTAACAGGATCACACAGTTCTACAAACCACAAAAAAGGCGACAGTGTATAATTATTGACCTCCAGCGTAAGCTGATTATGATAATGTATGCTGATAATGATACGCTATGAGGTCCATAATTTTAAAGTTCTATTGATATTTGATACCGCCGTAAAATCACACCTACGGTGTTGCGTTTCGTACGGTTTGTGAGTAGCCGCTGGCCCATTGGCAACGCATCGGCATAGTAATTATGCTGATGTCCATGGGCGTGGGTAGTCGTAGAAAAGCTCCGATTCCTCGTTGGTCTAATTGACTTCTTTTCTGTAGTATAGGGGCACTATATATATATATATATATATATTTTAATTAATATATCACAATAACAAAAGTTGCGAATTAACCAAGTAATGTGTAGTGTGTGTGTGTGTGTGTGTGTGTGTGTGTGTGTGT
>JAFELO010010470.1:17784-122986 GCA_017140195.1 Eumaeus atala | reverse complement strand
GCGTGCGTGCGTGCGTGCGTGCGTGCGTGCGTGCGTGCGTGCTTGCGTGCGTGCGTGCGTGCGTGCGAGAGATTGTTATTACTTCACACAAAAGCTACTAAACAGTTTTGGATTGCTATTTTCCTCAGATATAGACACTCTGGAATAATACAAATATTTTTTTACTACAAATTGTGAGGTCTCTTGGGATAACTTTATATCTACTAAACTACTAAACCACGGGCGCAGCCAGTATTATTAACGTACTAAGATCGCGACAATTCGCGACATTTTACTCTATACGTCACAGATCAAAGTCTGTCTGTAAACTCCACGAGCGAATATATAACGCGATATATATGAGCGATAAATAAACTAATGTGGGTTATCTGTGGCCACATGTTTGTTTTACTCTTAGCCTGTATTAGGTTTAACTGTCTCAATTAACACTGGCGGTTAACGAGGCATGTTGGTTTTGTAACTACCTGGCTCCGATTGTATTCCTAATTATGGAATTTGCCTCTTGTAGGCAATAGAGATATATTATATATAAACTCCTCCGAAACAGCTTTTTATATGTATACTCAGTAAGAGTCGACTGCTATATATTTTTCATACTCCAACCATGTGTACGCCTACGTCACGATGATAATAATTCAGTTTATGGCAGAGCAACGTGTGTCGGGACAACTACTAGATTATGAAAAAATACGGCGGAACCGCAGGTCATGATTTTTTTTTATAGCACAAGGGGGCAAACGAGCAATCGGATCCTTTTGACGGCAACCGACGCCCTTGGACATTCGATTATTGCGCAGATGCGTTGCCGTCCTATCATGCACCCAATGGGCCACAAGCTACTCACAAACCGCATGAGACGCGACAGCGACGCTGTCACTTTTCGCCAGTATCAAGTTACTTCTCTGGTCGTGCCTGCCCAATTCCATTGCATAGGAGGATGTAATGTCATGCACCATGCATGGCACTACCTCCTCCTGTGCAGCGTGACACTACCTTTTCTCTCACGTCAAGGCCAAGGCAAAATCAGTTATAGCGTGAGTCGGTCCCGTCATTAGAGACAACCATGATAACAATAATTAAATTACCGATTATAATTTATAACTCTCCAACTTGCGGGAGAGTGGGCATCGGCTCCCCTTTCGTCCTTGGGAACCTAATCTCGTCGCCTGACAAGCACTCATAGATGTTACTATACTGTTCTTTTAGCGAGTTATTTTTTTTTTTGTGAGTTGGGGCAAAGTAGCAGATGAGTAGTCACTACCGCCGCCCATATACATTTGCAGGACTTGGCGTCTTTTGATTTTGCGGCGCCCCTCCCAACAGGCGGGAGTAGTACTCCATATGCGGTCGGACCTGCGCCGTGTAAATTAGCAGCCAATGGGCTGGATTGAACTACTGCTTCGCCCTATGAGCACACCAGCTTGTTTGAGGCTAATTTACCTTTCGTTTCCAATTGACCGCGAAACTGAACGTTACTCGATAAGTCGACAATAAGTATTGCGATACTAGCTGAGGCCGATAGGTAGGTGTTTCGAAAACGGGGAGATACGTTGAAGGGTCACATTTAGAGGCAAACGCGCACGCTTGTGTCTTATGGGGGTTGAATTGGACTAAATTTAGTCGGCCTCATTCAGAGACTTTGAATAGCAAATCCTCGATCTATCGAAGGCTTCTCACGGCTACCGAAGCTCATAGACATCGCACTATTGTCATGCGTTAGCATTCGTTCGTTACTCTGCTATCTTCCTCTTCAATAAGCCACCGGCTACTCAAAACCGCGCGAAATGCAACAGTATACCTGTCAATTTGAGCTGTTTGAAATTCGGCTGTACTTACTAAACAACGGGAACATATTTAATTAAAAATTAAAGAGTGTTTATTAACTACTGGAAACGCCTCGCTTTCCGCCGGTCGCTCCTCGCGTATGTTTAAATTTGTTATGAATTATATGACAATGAGTGACTGTTCTGCAGTATCTGTGTGTGATGGCAGTACATAGTTATTTTTTATTTTTTTACGTTTTCAGGGTTTCGTCCCCGGTATGTTCGGCGTGTCGCACGGCGCTCTGCAGTTCATGACATACGAGGAGATGAAGAACAGATACAACCAGTACAGGAACTTGCCCATTGATATTAAATTGGTGAGTTGTATTACGTGTTAGCAAGAGAAACGCTCCGGCACGGCCGGGAAGCCCACATGATACCTCCGCAAAGCGAGAGCTATGCTGTGGAGCCGGTAGCCCATTGAGGGATTGTGCGAAGGTGGGCAAAATGTCTGCTACTGTATAACTATTGACTATAAGGGGTGACTATTGACACTAAGCGGCTTCTACTGTCCGTTTGTCTCCCTATGCTATAGAAAAGTTAAGTAAATAGTGAGTAATTAATAATTATTTGACGAGAGTCCGTTTCCAATTGTGAAGCGGCAAAGTATGATGACAATAATAATAGTCTAAGTTCCCTGGACTTAGATCAAAACAAGCTTTGTGATTTTACTTCCTTTTTTAAGTGAAGGGGGAAAATGGGGGGTCTGAATCGCCCATAGACATCGACGTAATTGTTATACTCTGGAAGGAAAAGAAAGGCACCATTCCTACTCTTCTTTGAGGCTCGGAAACTCATAAGTCGCTCGAAATGTAACTCTCAATTTGCATCGATATCACACGAGGAATTGGTACCTCCCCTGTCTTGCCGCCTCAAGTCAGGTGCAATGCAGCATGACACTACCTCTTACTTTTCCGAAACAACTTCTGTTGTACCACTAATGGGAACAAAACGACGGGAAAGTAATCTAAATGAACCGCGATAAGACCCATTTATATAGTTCTTTTAGTTTAGACACTCAGTCCTTTATTCACTTTCATCTTCCAGACGTCGGCAGAGTACCTTACTTTTGCGGCCATTTCCAAGCTGATAGCGGCCGGCGCCACCTACCCGTACCAGGTGGTGAGGGCCCGACTGCAGGACCAGCACCGCGTGTACCGCGGCGCGTGGCACTGCGTCACCGAGACCTGGAGGTACGAACGCCTGCGCGGCTTCTACAAAGGCCTCACGCCCTATCTCCTACATGTAACGCCTAACATATGCCTAGTTATGCTCATATGGGAAAAGTTCACTAATAACGTTTGATAAACCTATCTGATGGGAAATGTACACGACTATTGTATAATTGGTTTCGATTTTGACAGCTTTGTAGAATCTGTTACGATTCTGACAGTTCTGTTTTGTACAATCTGTTAAGATATTGACAGCTCTGTTTTGTTTATTTTGTTTCGATTTCGACAGACAGATGGCAGGGTTTTTGTTTGTGGTGTCCGTTCTATTTGTCTATGGATTTCTTAAGGTAAGACTAGAGCTAAGCGATAATTATTATTTTTTGTAATAAAGTGCATTTTATTGTGAATCAGCTTTTTTCTTAGATCGTTTTGATGTTAATTTATCATTTTGACGAGTATCTTCTACACAATTTAATAGAATATCTGGTTCGTAGAATTTATAAAGAATATATAGTTGTGACAGGCTCAAGAGGTATCTTTTGAAAATATTGGATGTTGATAAAAAAGTATAAGATAAATGTAATTATGATTAAGAATTTTCTGATAAATAGGAATTTATTGAATATTTGTGTAAAACCTGTCTCACGACATATGTTTGTTTACTTTAGATTTATTTGTAATCTCAGAAGTAGTAGTGTTAATTTTCCCATCAGATTGTGATAAATAATTAATTTGGCAACCCCGGGACCGGGGTATTGGCCCCTAGTTAATTTTTTGTGATAATAGTATTTAGAATGTCTTAATAATAATTTGTTATGTAAAAGACATTTATTTTTGTTTTATCGTTACATGTGTGGTGAGACGACGTTTGGCTATTTAAATAAGATAGGATACGTTTCGGCTTGCTATTAATACTTATTAAATAATTTAAATGTAGTTTCAGTAATTTATTGAATTATTATACCTTCACAAGTTGAAAGCTATTCTATCTTAGAGGCTTAGACATTTTAACCGCCTTATAAATATCATTAATGTTTCCACTTACAATTTAGTCTTTAGAAGAGCTATAAATATAAAATGCGCAATCAAGTTTAGATCAACAAATTAGATTAGGAAAGCACGCTTGTCATTTGAAAAAATCTCAATTTTGATTTACCTTTAAAAATATAATCCTAAATATAAAAACAACAAAAACAATTGTGACAGAATGGGATTTATCCTATTGCGTGTAAGTATTAAAATAATAAAACGATTGACGTTTCAGTTGTTCAAGTTCAATTTTTTTTTTTGATTCGACATAGAAATATTTTTTGTGGCGCGAACTTGAGCTAAGTGCTGTATATATAGTACTTGAGATTTTTTACTTGACATAAGGTGTGATAACATTGTTACACCAAATAAATGTGATGAATTGTAGAAAGTTGATTGCTAGTATATATTTGTCTTTCAATACACAGTGTTATCAATTCGGTGGCTGGCCACGAATCACAATATATTTTTATATGATAATAATTTCGTAGGACTTGTTTCAATACATTTCAATTTGTGTAATCAATAAATGATAGCAAATTGATGGATCGTTTGTTTGATTTCGCTTCAGGTCACCTAACCTATTAAGTTTAATAAAATACATTATTTTTATGTAATGTATACCTACACACATAAATTTGACTGAAATAATTTTTCTTACCTGCGTCTGTGTGTAGATTTGATATACGAGTGAAATTGTTTTGTATAATAAAAATCATTGACATTTATTATATATAATACTAGTAACACAATAATAGTGAATCAAATAGTTTGTATCATAGAAATTTATTATTTTATTATTATAATTATATAATATATAAATTATTATTATTATAAATATATAAATTATAATAGTTTAAACTATTTTAGTTAAAGATTCGAAAATACCAAACCCTCTTCTAACTTTTATAATGGTAAGTAATCAAACATCTATTCATGTTTCACTACACCACTATAGAATATTTTTATACATTTCCAGATACGAAGGTTGGCGTGGTTTCTACAAGGGGCTGATACCCAGCCTTACGCGCGTGGTACCAGCGACCATGATCACCTTCCTTACGTACGAGAATGTATCCCATTTTATGCTAAACCGTGACAAAAATTTAAAACTACCCTCATAAGGCGAACATTAAAGAAATCTAGAGAAAAATATATTAATTTATCGAAACAACGGCACAGCACAAGTGGTGAAATACTAGCATATTGTTATATCCTAGTAGAAGAGGGAGGCAGTGGGGAGTTTGGCTCTTCGAGTTTTGCTTTATACAATAAGTAATATGAACAGAGCAATGTGTTCGCACGTAAAGCCGTGTATTCGATAAGAAATATTTGTTTAATGAACGCTGTTTATCAGGAGCGTTTCATGATGTTTCATAATGTCTGTTAAATGTTAATCAACAAAAGCGATGAAAACTTGAAGTGGAAGGTTGAATTTATAAATGATAGTCAACAGCGTAGACGTGTGCGGGTTTACCGTGGCAGTAGGACGAGCTCACTAGCTACAACTGCCAGGTGCGGCCGGTCAACTTTCAGAACCGTGCTAACGGTACATTTCTTTTAAAAACACGTCGCGGTAAACAATTTCTAAACAAATGTTGTTGCAAGAATACGCGGCTTTAATAGCAGTGTCAAACATCGTCTGAAGCTCCAAGTAGAAGTCCACGTCTTGTCTGAACTTAAAACATCGAGGGTAATTATTTCTTGGAATATTTCACACAACCTGTACACACATAGCTGCTGCCACTCAGATTTCCTCATCGTTCTTTGGTGATGTTTTAGCCAAATATGTTTAATTATTAAGTTTCTTTTTATATGTGGGTAACTGAGATTTATTTGGTGTATGTGGTGGCGTAACCAGAAACATTGTCTTTTAGCATAAGCGGGCAAACCAGCTGATGGAGCCTTAATATCATAAGTACGTAAAATGTGTGTAGTCTTTATTGGGTTTATTGTTATTTGTGATGCCGCTGGGTTGTGTTGTACGTGGGGTACTGGGGTACGTGTGTCGGAGTATCCTGGACTTTTCCTTGCGCTTTTGACCCTTTTATGGGGCTCTTAGCAGGGGATATGCAAGTAAACCGCTGCAGTTATTTATTCTATAAAGATAATTTTAAGGTTTATTTTAAAAGTAACATCACTATTTGTTTACAAACTCGTCTAGTGTAACAAGTTCAGCTCAATTTGCTGTAGGTATTTTATATCTCAAATCTTATTTCTACGTTTATTCTCACAAGCGTGACAAGGTCAGCGAGATGGAGGTGATGGCTATTTATTTGCTGTGAAATAGTCAAATGAAAGGCTGATTTTTCTACAGATTTCTTCAAATTCACTACTTTTGTTCGTTTATCAACCTGTCTACCATCTTATATCATTACGAGTGTTTGATGATTTGACATTGATTTATTGTTATCAATTACGTCGAGCGCCGCAACGTAAGCAAGAGTCTGTTTGATTTTTTATTATATCTAAGGTTTATTTGCATATTTTTTAATTTTATTGGCCAAATGGCTACATTGACCAAATATACTTTATGTTGTTAACTACGAAATAACTCATCTATTTACACCTAATTATGAAAAGCACAGAAAAGAGCGTTTTAAAACATTTGTTTGTATACCAGACCAAAACCAATATTATTAAGTTTTGATTAGTTTTCATTATGCTCTCAGTACGTGTGCGTATGTCTTATAACAGATTTTTTTAATGATTTTTGCATTACCACGTGATAAGTACTAAGTGTCAAATAAGTCACAGCCCTGGTCGTACTTGATTCCACGTGTTTATGTCTGAGACGAACGCCAACTTAGTGAACATACTGCGCGGACATGGTTATTGTAGATGACCATAATTATAACTTATCGCTTTAAGAGCTGAGCTGCGGCTGTAGCTATCCACTTCGTCTGGCTAAATCTGTGTTCTGGACGTGAGTCAAAGTAAGGAACTGTACGGGCGCGGTCGGTTGTGAGCTGTGCGATCAGAGGGCAGCACCGCCGCGACAGGAGGAGCGGCGAGGACATACAGTGTGGCAACAGCGCCTTAACTAAGGTTCCTCAGGGACCTCAGGTCCGGCGCCTCCGCTGTACGCTTCTATTGTTACGCCTAGGACAATAAATTTCGCTGGCACCGCCCTAGTTACGACAGCGGCAGCAGTCAGTAAATACCAAACATGGGCGTGGTGCTATTGGTACGGCGAAGTACTAGGATCCACTTGTTTGTGCCCTTCCTTCGCCCCCGTCCTCGTCCAATTGCTGAACCCTCTTCCCCTTGTTAAATTACCCTTCAGCGTCCTCGTTAAATCCTATAGAAGATATTTGGATTAATATAAATTAATCAGTCCTCTGAGACTAATTAAGTATTCCTTTATGCCTAACAAGGACATTAGGAATGATGAATTCCTACTTACGTACAAATTACATTTGTTTTGTGATACCAAACCTTTTTGTGGTTGTTTTAATAAAGTTTAATGTAGTAGTAGTGTTTTATTTTATTTACCTTTAATAAGGTGCCACTAAACTTCGTATGTAATTAGGATAACATTTACAAGTGGGATAGGTACTGAGTTACTCCCCACCATGGTTCAAGCCTTGTCGTGGCGGTGGGGCTTAGTAGCCTGGAGTGAACCCAGACGAAGCCAATTGAACCGAGGGGGATCTTTGCATCCCTCTTATAAAAAGAGGGGTGCAAAGACATCCCATTGCACTGTCCCAAAGTCATGGAGGCGGAGTTGGTCACTTAGGGGTCTCAAGGTGCCCTGAAGTCTTGTTGTTCCGGGGCACCAAGGGCGCCACTGATGGCACTCGCGGTGGTTTTTGTGGGTATTCGGCGAGTCCCACACACCACTGGACCCCATCCAGGGCCGCTGAAGGCGTAAATGCGTTTCACGGGTCAACAAAAAAAAAATACTGAGTTACTCAATTTTTACACTCTTTGTTTCGGCCTTTTTTAGTCTTGAGCCCTGAGTCAAAGATTTGTAGGTATATGTTATTATAACACAAAGTTTATATAAAATAAAGTTGTCCCTATAGCCAAGGAATATATACGGTCGACCTATACGCTACAATGATGGTGAGGAGCAATGGGGCTGGCATCATGAGTCTCCTATAACAAGGAACGATCCAAGGAGCCTACACCGGCTAGGACAATCTCTGAACTGAGTACCACAAGCAGCAGTAGCACCTTCAGGCACTTTTGATAGTAAAGGAGGACAAACGAACAATCGGAGCAATTCAACGACTACTGACGCCCACGATTATGAGCATAGTTAGGCCTACGAGTTGCCCTCTTATCATCCCCCCCAATGGACCACCAGCTAGTCATAAACCGCACTAAACGCGACACTGAAGATGTGACATCTTCAGTGTCGCGTTTAGTGCGGTTTTTACGGTTTACGGCGGTATCAAGTAAGCGAGAGGTACCTCCACGGTCGCGCCGGCCCAATTCCGTTGCACAGGAGGATGTAGTGTCATGCACAAGCATGGCCCCACCTCCTCTATCTATCATCAAATATCTATGTGAGTTCTGTAACATCTATACCTACTTAGTGATCCTTAGTAAACGTAGTCTGTTCTAATCTATACAAGTAGGTTCACTTTTTTAACATAACGTTTGGGCTAAGTATTACATTAAGTTTAGCAATTTCGGGCATGTAATTTTTCTCACTATATAAGGATCTCGGGACCTGTACTTCCCTGCTGAATGTTACATGCGTCTTGTACCTAACTACCAAAGGAACATTATCACGTGAGTTCTTGCAGGTATTGCTACTTCGTTTATGTACAGCTGCCTATTACCTGCATAGCCGAACTTTCCTACAGATGGAACAATAATAAACTTTTTATTTTATTTATTCACCTACACCATATTATTAATTTTCTGAATTTGATTATCTACAATAAGAGACCAACCGTTCAGTTATCAATTAGTGCGCAAAGTACAACATGAGATTACAATAGGTACTGAAGTCATGTCTGTCCTCGTGTTGTATGTGAAATGAATCAACGCTATCGTTGCTGTTGCACAAACCACATACAAATACTACGTACCCATGCCACTGTTTGTAACACTGATATTTGTGATAATACGTTCAGAGAATACATCTACATGTGGTAGGTCCTAATCTGTCATCATCAAGATAATATCGCCCGCTCTTATCCGTCTATAATAACATCAAATCAGACATGTGACCGATAATGTTTCTGAGGGTAAATATTTTTTAAATCGCACCAATTTTTAGTATACGGGGTCGGAATGAACCGCAACGGAGTGTACATCGTCTTGCTTTTTAAAAGCGAGTCACAACAATAACGATCTTCGCGTGAATATACGAAAGCTATCGTCTTCTTACAGTATTATTTAATACAAATCATCAGCAAGAGGTGTTGCCATGGTGAATTCCAGCGGCATTGGACCGGCACGACCGGGGATGTACCCCTCGCTCACATAATACCGGCGTACAGTGATATTCTCGGTGTCGCGTTTCGAGCGGTTTCTGAGTAGCCGGTGGCCCATGAGGGGGGGGGGGGGCAGGTGAATCTGCGTACGGTCAACTTGTTACTATCACATAGACTTACATCCGACACTCATCAGGGTCGTGGGGGTGATGCACTGTCCCAAAGTCACAAAAGAAGATTTTATTTTAAAAAATCAGTTATCATCGTAACGAGGTAATTGTAGTCGACGCACAGGTGAAACAATTTCCCGCGCCAGAGGAGTAAGATTTTAGGAGCGCCACAAAGTGAACTCGTTCTAGGATGCTGCGTGCGGTTAATGAGAACTGATTCTCATATTCTCATCGGGATAGTGTACCACCGACGTCCCTCTACACAATCGACATCTTTATCATTCCTCGTGTTAGAATTGGCGTTTTGTCTCATCACCACTGATCACCAGTATCTACACCGTGTGTTATATCAACGACTGCGGCGCCTGACTCACAGTAAACAGCAAATAATGTCTGTTTGTTGTGACAAAACATACGAGCACAGCGCGTGCGGAACTCAGTCACGTCTCAGACATGCCGCTAAAAGTGCCTGAGGAAGAAACACAATACAATGGTAAGTTCCTCTCATTTCTACCAAAGAATAACACCAGGAATAATAATAATAATAAAAGGGCCAATCGGCATGGCATCGGCGATTCTCTCTCGGCCAATCGGCAAACCGCACAGGGACAGCTACTGTGTCGCGTTTCGTGGGGTTTTTAGTAACCGGTGGCCTATTGGAGTGAAGGAGAAAAGAAAGGCAATGTATATTCTGCATGACAATTTAACGGAAGTCTATCGCTTGTTGAAAAAATGATCGGATGGCTCATTTGCCCCCTATACTATAAAAAATGATATAGTCATCATCATCAGGTGCACCAGCCGGAATACTTCCCCTGCCTCCCTAGAGGGAGCCAAAAGTCGCAATATAGAATTTGTATTTGATTATAGTTACGATTATTAAAATGTATCAAGTGAGCGAGAGGTACCTCCCTGGTCGTGCCGGCCCAATTCCGTTGCATAGTACGATGTAGTGTCATGCACGATGCATGGCACTATTTCCTCCTATGCAGCATGGTGCTACATCTTACAAAAATCAATGTATATTTACGATATTTATGTTATACAGAAGGAACCCCCTGCGGTATTTTGTATTTGCTAATTACGTGCGAACTTCATGTGGTTAGGACCTTATTGTTTCTGCCTCGCCGCGATTCAACGGTTGGCCAGTCTTACTTGTGTCTAAGTAGTCCCCATCATGGTTCAAGCCTTGTCGTCGCGGTGGGGCTCAGTAGCCTGGGGTGAAGACAGGTGAAGCAAATTTAAACGAGGGGGCTGCTGTTTGTAACCTTCTAATAAGAAGAGGGGACTAAAGAGCACAGAAGGAGGCGATTTTGCGCACGGGGCAAGTGGCGAGAATAGGAACCACATCCCAGTGCACTCACTGTCACTCAAGTTGGTGGAGTAATCTTGTATCATTTGATGTCACAACGGCATTGTTGTATGGAAATGTAAAGGAAGTTATTCACATGAACCGGCCAGAAGGTTTCGACGGCGGTTCAGGACAAGTTTGCAAGGTAGAAAACAGTCTTTACGGGCTCAAACAAGCTCCAAAGATGTGGAATGAGAGAGCCACAACACACTTTGAAGAGAAGATAGGATTGGTCAGCACAGACGAAGAACCGTGCACTTACTGCAACAAGGACAAGAGTACAATGCTCTCATTATTTGTGGATGATGGATTGGTAGCTGGCGAAAACGAAGATGAAATATACAAGCTTCTGAGAGAGATAAGAAAGAAGTTCCAAATCACTTTCAGCAGGAAGGCACAGGGCAAATTGACGTATTTGGGCATGGAGATCAAAATTGGTCAGGACGGCTTCTTCGTGAACCAACCTCGCTACATCGAGAAGATACTGAGAAAGATGAAACTCGAACAGTGCAACCCAGCATCCACTCCAATTGAACCAGGAATGATCAGTAACAAGAAAGAATTCAAGAACGATGAGCCACTTCCGGCGAACAACAACTATCGTGAGGCGATAGGAAGTTTATTGTACCTCAATACAATAACAAGGCCAGACATTAGCTTCGCCGTGAACTATCTCGATTCTGCAACAAGCCAATGAAGAGTCATCAGGCGATGGTGAAACGTGTATTCCAGCATTTGAGAAGAACAATAACAGGAATCGACTTTGGAGGAGACAAGAAACTAGTGGCGTACACCGAATCAGACTTCGGAGGAGACAATGAGACAGGACAGTCAACGAGTGGAGTATTAGTAATGAGACTAGTAATTAGGGACCAGTACTCTGGTACTCACAAAAGCAGCGTGTGGTAGCGACTTCAACAGCAGAAGCCAAGTACCGAGCCGCAGTGTAAGTGATTGACGATCTGTGCTGGATCAAACGAATTGCAGTGGAACTTGGTATTCTAGAGAATGATCAGCCGATCACTCTTCATGTCGATAACTTGTCAGCCCTACAATTGTTACAGAATGCACACGAAGGAAAGACAACTAAAGCAAAGAAGCATATAAAAATACCAAGGAAATACATTCAACAACACATTGGCAACACTGTGACATTACAACACGTCGAAAGCAGCAAACAAGTAGCACACATCTTGACGTAGCTACTCAACAGAAAAGTAGTCGAGGTACTTCGCTGCAAGTCTGACAGGAAACCTCAACCTAACTAACCTCATCACCAATTTGATTTCGAATTTAGAATTCGTACTGACATGTAATTTGTAATTCGTGCTGGCACTATACGCAATGTCAAAAAAAATGTATTCAAACATTGTATAAAAGCGAAAATGAATTGCGATTAAATCATAACGTGCTCCGAGTTGTAATTATGTAAGAAAGTGTATAGAAGCAGTTCTATTTGTACTATTTAAAAATATGTTCAAAGAAATTGAACCTGTCAACTTTCAATATCAAACCCTGATCCACCCTGAAATTAACAACGTAAAGGCAAGATTAGTTTACTTCTGTTACTTCCTCAGCATTTTGTCTCACGGCATGCTGTTGTGGGGGAGTGCTGCTGACACCAATGCTATATATGAGCTGCAGAAGCGGTCTATTCGTACAATATACAAGCTAGCACCTAACAGTTCACTAAGAGATAAGTTTAAAGAAATGAGAATACTGACTGTTTATTCACAATACATTTTAGATGATATTATATCATCTAAAATGTATTACGACCTCTTAACCATGGGTAACACCAGGACTTACTTGTGTTAGGAATCGCGACACAATTCATCAAAAAATTTTATACTTAAAATTAACAATGATCGCTATAAAAATATTGTAATAACTTACTAGAAGAAGTACAAATCATACCAACAAGAACTATTAAAGTTACACTATAAAATCCGAAAAGAACTTGGAAGCTTATTAAATATTTCACCAATACTAAAGTTTGTCCTCAACCCTATACAGATTTACTAAAAATATGCGAATCTCTCGAGCAGTCATCTGAATGCACTAATTATTATATTGCTAATATAGATAAGCATCTAGCCGACAAAATATTCCCCACACTAAAATCTAATGCACACTGCTCTAGTACTATAGTGTCACCTAGCCAAACACTTTCTTCAATGTATTTAGCAGATGCTACAGAGATGGACTCAAAACAGTTTGTGCAAATGGTTGGGATAATATATCCTAGAACATAATTAAACTAACTAAACAAGATGTAGTGCATCTACTCTAAACATATTATAAACCTATGCCTTGATAATGGTGTCTTTCCTCAACCATTCAAATTATCAAAATATTATTATTTCCAAGAAACAATACGGTTTTAGGTCCGGTGTAACAAACAAAGATGCTGTCTCGGATATTCGGAAATTGTGGCAGCCCAGTTAGATAAAAAAACCGCTGCATGCGCGTATCTCTTGATGTTGCTAAAGCTTCTGGTACAATCTCTACCCCAAAACTAAGTTCTAGACTAAGACATATTGGTATTCGTGGCGACTATCTCAAATTATTTAACGACTTTTGAAGCAATCGCATACATACAGTTAAAGTGGGCGAATAGTCCAGCGCTCACAGGGCTCTTTGGTGTTGCTCAGGGGAGTGTACTCGGCCGTAGCCTCTTTCTACTGTACACCAATGAGTAATAGTCCAGCGCTCACAGGGCTCTTTGGTGTTGCTCAGGGGAGTGTACTCGGCCGTAGCCTCTTTCTACTGTACACCAATGAGTAATAGTCCAGCCCTCACAGGGCTCTTTGGTGTTGCTCAGGGGAGTGTACTCGGCCGTAGCCTCTTTCTACTGTACACCAATGAGTAATAGTCCAGCGCTCACAGGGCTCTTTGGTGTTGCTCAGGGGAGTGTACTCGGCCGTAGCCTCTTTCTACTGTACACCAATGAGTAATGTAATTTGAGTATAAAAAACTGTCGTATTTTTACGTATGCTGATGATACTGTCTTAATTTTTTATAGAAAGAACTGGGACGACATTAGGGCCGATACATAACTGAACCTGGATTTAGTTTCTCGTCGGATGCTTCAAAATTATCTTACGTTAAATAAATCTTGTTCTTGGTATATCTAACCTAAACGTACCGACTGAACAAGAGCGTTCTGTACAGATCCATTCTTGTAATCTCACCGATAGATATAACGCAATTTGCAACTGTGTAACTCATAAGAAAATGCATGATCTTGCATATTTGGGAGTTACTATAGAAAAAAAAATTGTCTTGGAAGGAGCACATAAACTTACCATACAAAAGGATAAGGAAGCTGTTTTACGTTAAGACTTTACGTTATATCGCTGACTTTAAATTGATGAAAAATATTTATTTAACTTTGACACTGTCTGTATTGATGTGTTGTTACTTCTAGGCGAGGATCATAAAAAACTTATCTGATAAAGTTTGGTAAAAGAAATGACTTTGAAAACACAAAGTACAAATCTACATAACAACTGTGAGGTTTGACAATCAGGCAGCTTTTTATTAAGGAAACCATCTTAGACCAACACAGAAAGGTACATTTCGTGCACTGTGATATTGGGGCCTCACGGCGTAAAAAATAAAGTTTACTTTTATAACTAGTCTCATGAAAGGATTCCAATGCTACCTAGGCCCTTAGATATATAACGTAATTAATGCTCGCCTTGACATGCATCATTTAAATGGCAAAAAGTGTGAAGAGCAACCTATTCCATTTTTGAAGGGTCAGAGCTATAACGACATTGAGTCTATGTTTGTAAGCAAAACTTAAGATAACACTAGTATACGCTTGTACTCGCCCACGAAAACACACAAACACACACGCACACACAAATAAACACGAATATCACACAACATTTCTATAACATCAAGCACGTATAAATACATTAAAACGTGTCGGACAACGCACTCGCAAACTACTTACTAATTATATGTAATACTTTTATGCAAAATGTAACTATATTACTATGGAAAAAATATATGTAAAAAAATATTCACATAGTGTCATAAGTTCATGCTTTTAGTGCTCGTCCTATTTGTAACTTCTCGTACACAATATAAATACCCTCAAATTATTTTGTCGTTCGATGTTTTATTAGCACATTACCTGTTAGTAATATATTACATATACTGTGTATTAGTTATCATCATCGTCATGCGAGTAGCAGGAGACGTCCGATCTCCTGCTACTCGCATCCATCCCGGACCGGCTAATGTATTAGTTATGTGCTAGTGTACTCCAAGATAGAGACAAAAGCCAAGTTTGGATGCACGTATTATAACGAACAGGTAGTATTGCTTACGTAGTAAATTATGTTAATGTTTCTATTCCTAAGGAATTTCGTCTCGTATTACGAAATTGAAATGTAATTGTTATACTGTACTATTTTATATCGAATTAAATATAAAATAAACAAACAAATACGTCTATACAATAGGAACAAAGGAAACGTTCATAATCTTTCAATTTATAAATTTAAAAAGACTAAAAGAACGTTTGTGTGGTAGAAGGATACAATAAGGTAAAATATGTTTTCGAAGATACCACGCCTTGGGAATAAAACTCTCCCTCCGGGTAGTTTCAGTATTGTTGTTACAAAATGTAATAGAATTATAATGTAACTTGTGTATATTATCTTAAATCATCAGTCCCGCTTAGTTTGTTCAGCCGGTTCTTTTCAGGACAGGATTAGGGTTGAACTGGTAGTAGTGAAGTAAACACGTTCGAAAAGAGATTTGTAAAATCTCATTTTGAATACAACATTTCGATTTTTGATTTCGTGGGTATTCGGCACTATGACGTGCCACGAGCTCCACACACCCCACCCGATCACGGCGCGTAAATGCGTTTCCCGGCGTCAACAAAAATTAAAAAGGTATCTAAGTAGTAAGGACATCTCTAGTCGTATGTATAGTTTTGTTTGGAAATAGATAACAAGAATCTCTACAATTAGCTACAATTTTCCGAACCAAAGCTGGCTCGCCAAGCCTTTCCTAGACAGATTGTCTTTACCTTTGAAATTGTTGGGAAAACCACTTTATGTACAAACCCGCCCGCATCTTGCACCTGCGCCATGGATGAAACCATTTGCACTGAGGGCGCCGTTGTATGTACTTCGCTTATAGGAAGAGCATTCGGTACTTACACAGGCGACGCTGGTAGCGGTGATTTTGGTGGTTCCCATTAGAAAAGCGGCACAACCGTCTCCCGCTGTCTCGGACACAATCGGTGGCACCCCGTAAACGCCTCCCTCGGCGCCAAAAATACCTAGTTTATAAAATAAAACCTATCTATACGGTAGGCGTATCACTTAAATACTAAAAACAAATGAGCTAATCCTTTAACCGTGTTTAATGGTGATGCGTTGATGTTATCGTTAAAACAATTGAATACACTTAACAATACGATAAATATGTACACTGGGCTGATGGACCGCCTGTCACCGCCACACAAGGACTACGCAGCGCGATGTTACATCAGTGATCAGTGATTAAAGATTCCATTGCACACAAAGTTTTATGCATTCCATTAAAAATCAATATGTTTAAGGTTTTCTGCTAAGCATGTTTTCGTTATTATAACTGCCTCGTAGTCTAGTGGTAAGCATGTTTGGCCACAGACATGAGGTCACGAGTTCGTATTTCATTTCAGTTCCGACGAAATAATCTTTCAATTTCTAATAACAATCCAGACTTCTTAAGTTGGCGGTGTGAAACACTGTGCCTCGGAGAATACGCCTTAGATTGTCTATAACAATAATAACATTATATATATATATATATATATATATATTATAGAGATAGCATATTATAGAGTGATGCTGTATAATAATCTTTATGAATAAATAACAAAATACAAAAATATTATAATATAAATAATATTATGCATTTATGTACTCTATGCCTTCCGTTGGATTCTATGATTGTGATTAAATCTAACATATGTTAGAAGACATAATATTTGTTAAATACATCGTGTCTTTTAACATATGTTTATGTATGTATTAATTGTTCATATTATATTTTTTTATTTACTAATATATAAGGTGTTCTCGATTGATGAATGAGGTCCTATAGCCTACAAGTTCTATGTAATAAAAGTTTATTTATTTGCACTTAATTGACTTTTTAGTGAAATAAAAGTTTATTTATTTGCACTTAATTCGCATACCGGACAATGAGAGCTATAGAGACGTCTACCTATATTATTTCAATGCCGGGACCAGCTCACAATACAACTAGGAAAATTAGGCGCGCCATCTGTAGTAGCGGAAAGTTAATTATTCTGTTTAAAACTTCATAAGGTTATATTCCGAATTTAGTTTCATTTTTAGGTTATGAAATTGATTCGTTTCCCCAGAAATTGTGAATTTTCTAATGAATTTAATATATATTGTGTATAGCATTCATCTGCAAACGCCTACAGCTACTGAATGTTTCAAAAGGTTATGACAAGATGGCGCTGCTCTGACATAATGCAATCATCGCAACACTTCTGTCCAGTGTCGCTTTGAATAGCCTCTCTCGTTAAGTTTCTTGCTGCAGAGATCTAAAATGTTTAACTTTTAATGTTTTAAGACTGAAAAATAAGTAAAAGACAGGGATAACGTCTTGGGTTGATGATCTAACTGGACAATTCGATGGTTCACTTAGACCTTTGACCATAAATGATAAATTCTTAATTCAGTTTTACACTCTAAAAATGAAATAATGATATGAAATTGTTTATTTTGATATTTGTCAAAATACTAGTTTCGAACAATCTCGCCACGGATCATAAAAATAGCATTAGCTAACTATTAGAACGTTGCTTAATTTCTACCTTATATTAGTCACAAATGTATTTCGTTGTTCTCTTTCACGCCTTTCCCTCAGTGCACCAACTTTTCACGGGCATACGTAACGCGACGGCATAGCTCGCTTCCATGGCAGTATGCGAGCGAGAGGTTCGCCGTCCGCTTGCGTGCCGGCACAATCCAGTGCCAATGAAGCATCGCCTAGTGCCATATCACTATCGGATCCGGCATTCACAGTTCTATATTTAATCTTTTCGCTACAAGACTTGATAAACTCGAGATCATTGACACAGAGCGTAAGAGATCGATGAGATATATTAATAAAGTACACTGGTGATATCACGCCGGTGGTGCGCATAGGCGCTAGCGACATACACACGTACCTGTTGTTATAAGTACACGTGTACACTAAAATAACAGCATAATAATGCCCCCCTCAAACGACCAATCGGACCCTTTTCACGACTATCGACGCCCATAAATATCCTGCACACATGCCACATATGCGTTGCTCTCCTTTTCTCCTCCCTACCAACGACCCACCGGCTACATACAAGCTCAACGAAACGCGACGGCATAGCTGTCATTTTAGGGCGCTATGTGAGCGTAAGGCACCTCCCCGGTGGTGCCGATCTAATATTGCTGCAACTTTTCGTGCTGTATAAATGTTCTACCGCCTCTTACAAAGCCCTACATTAAATTGAACATAAAATTTCGGTTTCGTATTTATAGAAGCAGCATAATTTCTTAGTCCACATAAGGCGTCATTAAATAAATAATTGGATAAAAAATATCATATCAATCCTTAATGCAAACATTCTTCTAATTAATTTCGTTGAGTGTCCTAAATGAATTTAAATTTTTCTTTTATGAATTTGAAGTGTCTACGGGGCACATCTACTCTACAATAATACTGGCGCACAACTGTGTACGGTGCTTCGAATAACAACTCACAAAATTATGGATAATTTGAAAATAATTTATACAAATTGACGCCGTAAGGACACCCCCTCCTCTTCGCCTCGTATTTAACGCGTAAATTATTGGAAGTCCGCGAGTCTGTGGCGCCCGTGTTCGTAGCGCAGGTCTTACTCCTTATCAACAAGGGGGCAAACAGCTTCATTGATAACAGTAATTGCGTGGTAATAGTTCGTCGCCAACGTGTTCCCGGCCCGGTGTTGTGTTGTGTAAATAAGCTATGGATATTCATTCACACAAGTTACGATAAACAAGATGCCAGTGAGGAACGGAAAGCGGTCGCAGGTAAGAGAGGTGAAATTGTTTTTATTAAAAATATCAGTGTCTTGTGGTTACCCATAACCCGTTTACTCAGCTGATACTAGTCGTAGCGTGATGGTAGTGTATAGTCTTCGTCGATAAATGGGCTATCTAACACTGAAATAATTTTTCAAATCGGACCAGTAGTTCTTAAGGTTAACGCGTTCAAACAAACGCTTCAGTTTATATCATATATATCACTTCACAATATTAGTACAGATAGAATCATATAATTACTATTTGAATGTCAATTAAATTTACCACCGGTTCAACCCTAGATCACTAGTGTATGGACGTGGGACAATTTGGTTAAGTGCACACGAATGTCTTGTGTCACGCGAATGTCTTATTTCACATTAAATGGATTGTGTCGCGGATTATTTTGACATTTCGTTTTCCCGCCGCAGATAAGAGTGTAGAGCTAACGAAATGCCAGATATGTCAAATATTACGAAACGTTAAGAGGTGGTACCATGCTGCATTGCAGCGGAATTGGGGTGGCACGACGAACCTCACCGTCACGTGATAGTGACGTGAAGTGTCATCTTCGATGTCGCGTTTCGTAAATTTTTCAGATGCGCGCACACCATAGCCCGCCATCATTGGGGAACAGACGAGCAGCTGAGGTATTTTGAAACTGCCGACGTCTACAAACATCCGCACAATAGTTATGCACAAGTGTTGTCCTCCTTGCCTCCTCCCGTCCCGTTGGCCAACGGCGACTCACAAACCGTATGATACGCGTCAGTGAATCTGTCATTTACGCAGGTATCATGGACCGCGAGATACCTCCCCGGTCAAGCGGACCCAATACCGCTTAAATGCCCCTTCCACAAACTCAAAGTTACATTTCGTATAAGCAAATATTTTTTACTTCGTTCGTGTGGTCTATGGACACTTTACAATAGCAAAGACACAGTCTATTTTGAAAGCAGTCGAGATATGTCTTAACGGTCACCGTGCGGGTCCTGGTAAGTTAAATGAAGTTATCATGATGTCATAAGTGTACAATGTTACTCATTGCAATAAAACTGATTTTACGGATTTTATTTATTTAATTACTTAATTAGCCGGACGTTTCAGATGCTTTACGGTAACCATACACAAGGGTGGACTGCGATGTTGTCTTAGTGTAGAGTTATTATAGATTGTATATTGTTTTTAATTGTATTTATTCAATACTGTGTTTTATCGCAAAAAAAAAATTATTATAAACTACCTGACTTCCGACTATTATTAGAAATTGAAAAATCCCGGTAACTTTTGGTCTGACCCGGGACTGGAACCCAGGACCCCCACGACTATCGTTGAACGTACTTACCAGTCGACCGCGAGGCGACTTAACAAGTTCAAACAGGACTATTCAGAACCCGACTTATGAACACATGTAAAATATAGGAAGAGATGCCATGCTGCATAGGAGGAGGTAATGCTATGCACGTGCATGACACTAAATCCGCATATGCAACGGAATTGGGAAGGTACGACCGGGGGTCTCGCTCTCTTAATACCGCCGTAAAGCGACATATTCAGTGTCGCGTTTCGTGTGGTTTGTGAGTAGCCCATTGGTGGGGGGGGGGAAGATAGGAGGGCAATGCATTTGCCTAACCATTATGCCAATGTCTATGGGCGTCGGTAGTCATGAAAAGGCTCGGATTTCTCGTTTGCCCCCTATGCTATAAAAAAATAATAAAAAAAACCTTTTTTTTACATGATCGTCGTACGTGTGGGATATATAATACAAGTGCAGCTTCTTCTCCGGTCATGCCAGGTCCAACGGTAGGTACATGCCCTCGGGTACCATCTTAGCAGGGTTATGACTGAGATGGTTATGTCGGACTTGAACCGACTAATACCACACGGTGTTCCGTCCCGGTAGTCTGTAGCGAGGCGCCCAGGTATGCCCTCGAAAGGATGATCCCTGGACACCACAGCAGACCGTGACAATCTGTTGCCCAACAGATGGTTTCGCCAAGAGTTGCGGAGAACCTAGCCCGCTCAAACTTAAAAGGCGCTCGTGGAACACGTCACGCCTGGTCTTGGTCACCTCTGGCGTCTGATGCGTCTTCTGTGGCATGGAAAGGTACTTGTACTTTCCCGCAACCTGTCCGCTGTTCCTTTTGCGGACATCACTGTCTCACAAAAGGAGGCGGTAGCATTACAAAAAGTCTCGTAAGTAGCCTGAACGATCGCCTCAAACGAGAGGTTTCCTACTTTTATGATTGCCACGAGGTCTTGGCTCTGCTGCACCCACGCAGAACACTCTGTAAGAGTGTGCAACGCGGTATCCTCGTGACAGTTCCCACAGTGGTGGCATTCGGATATTGGTTCGCGGCGTATGCTATACAGATACTTTCCGAAGCACCCGTGTCCTGTCTGTATCTGCGTCAGTCAGAAGGATAGGCGGTCATGTTGCCTTTCGAGCCAATTCCTCACGATGGGTCTTATGGCTGAAATTGTGGCGTGCCCAGCATTTGGTGACTCAAGCCGCTCTTTCCGCTCTAACGGAAATTGCTGGTGAAGCAGGGACCTCTGATCCTTGTCTGGGATCCCACAGCAACGCTTCCTTCCGTGACTGATATAATGACGCAAGAGCTTACGCCTCCAAGTCCCGCGGCTAAGTACCGGCTAGAATACTCGCCACCTTAAAATGCCTGCTACAGCCTTATCGAATTTCACTCTATATTACATATAGTAGGAAACAAAGTTCGATTAACCACCATCTTAAATACAATTCCCGCTAAGTTTGTCTCTCCGGTTCTTCTCAGGTGTACTTGGTTTGATCCAGTGCAGTAGTAGGATTGACGTCTTTTTGAATATCTGATTTGTATAGACATGTTTCTACGGTTGTCTATTGTATTTCATAGTCAGCGACATTTTCATGACAGGCCTACACCCCATTGGTTTATATTTGTGAATGATTTGTTATCACCTTACACGAAAACTGCTCAACTTTTTGGAATTTTGCTCATATTTATATAGATTATAACCTGGACTTACATAAACATACTTTCAATCCAGAAAACTAGGAATAGTTCCCTTGGGCTACGTTTTACGCCGAAGCCCTGGGGCAGGGGTAATATGTGATACCCATTCCTGTACGACACTTGTACACTTGTCTTCTGTTTATTTTCTCGTAGGAGGCAGACAGGTTTGAACCCACAAAGACGAAATACTACTCCAACCTCTTTCACAAGCTCACGACCAGGCACCCGGCCATCCAGCCTCACAATGTGGACGTAAAGCTCAAGCTATCAGTGAGAGGTAGTGCCAAGCTGCATTGCAGCCGAATCAGATAAGTCTCGCTCATATGATACAGTTGTAAGATGACAACTGTGCTGTACCGAGCGGTGTGTGAATTGGCCCACTGGAGGTGACAGCGGTGGGGCAACACGCACAACCTGAATGTGAATGTTTATGGGCGTAGTCGCCAGAATGTGAATGTTTATGGGCGTAGTCGTCGGCCCTGGCTGTTTGTTTGTCCTCTTATACTAGAAAAACATAGACACAGGGACTGGCCATAGAAGTGAAGACAGGACAGTCAAAACTAACAATAATAGTATAAGGGGACAAACCAGAGATCGGATCCTTTCAACGACTACCGACGCCCATGAACAGCAGCAATTATGCCGATGCGTTGCCCTCCTTTTCACCTTGAGGTGAGCCACCGGCTACTCACAAACCGCAAGAAACGCGACGTCGTAGGTGTCACTTTACGGCGGTATCAAGTGAGCGAGAGGTCCCCGGTCGTGGCGGCCCAATTCTGTTGCACTGGTGGATGAAGTGTCATGCTACCATGCATGGCACTATCTCCTCCTATGCGGCATGGCACTACCTCTTACTAAAACTTAATAAAACGGGTCACGTTTTTAGTAGCAAGCACTTGTAGCGCCGCATACCGGGTTAGCATACGCCGCGTAGCTCAGGAAACTGCTTCGTGGCATGTATCATACGCATGTTGCTGACGCACGGAACTACCCCTCGCTGTACCTATCTGCATAGTCCTGAGGCTTCAGGTGGCGGTCATTCATGTTGACCTGTTACCAATCGACGTCCGCTATCAGTAGCCCTACGTAACTCTTATCGCTGATAAGCCTTATCAGATAAGAGCACCGGTACTGGCGTAGTCGAGTCGGAGGAGCCGGTGTGTGAAGATTGTTAATATTTGTAATAACAGTGTGTAGATTTAAAGTGTACTTTAGTAGCTTGCGTTAAGATTCAAAATCGTGTAAATCGTTATAGCGAGTTGTCGATCGTGAATTATAAAAGTATGTTTATTGTATACCATGTCAGAGGTGCCCACAGGGGCTCACGACCAGGTATTATTGGAGACAGACGAGCAGCGTTTGTCGTTGTCCAGTAATCCTGTAACCTCCTCACGTACATTCATCTTACAGTAGAAATCAGCAGCTGAATTGCGCTGGCACTGCCGGGGAGGTACCTCTCGCACATGATACCGCCGCTTAGTGTCAACTATCCAGGCCGCTATAACAAGGCTATCTTCCGCACTTCTTAAATTTTACTAGCATAACAATTTGCAAGTAAATGTCTTCAGTGATTTCAAATTGTCTTTTAAGAAAGATATTTTATGTGATAAGTCACATAAGGCAAACTACTACTGCCAGGCACCATAACACTGCATCATAGTATTATCTGTACTTATAATCCACAGCCTGCTGATAGCGATGATGAAAATTAGGCAATAATCGGATAAAGAACTTATAAGTGTAAAGTGACACTTCAGTGATAGGATTAGGCCAGTGAGTGATATCAGGGTGCTAGGATGATGGCCGAGGAGGCCTTTGAAGCTCAGGTCAACGGACGCCTGGAGGTGAGTGCTGACCTGTTATGGAGTCATTCTAAAAGTGACAGAAATTTACCAATAATTCCCAAAGTGACAGTTAATCTCTACGTACAAATAAAATTGACTTGTTTGTTAATAATTTCGAAATAAATAAGTTTTTCAAGGTATGTTATTTTGACAACTATTAAACTTGTGGCATTAATTTACGTTAATAGTATAAAAACATCAAATTTTACTACTGTATTACCTGTCTGCCTGTAATTCAGTTTGTGCGGGGCAATATGGAGAATGGCTGGGCAGATTGAAATACCACCTTAAAATTACGGGCCGTACATAGACTAAATTTTATTACGAAAATAGCACACCGGCTCCGATTATTTATGGGCGAAACCTGGGAAAGATAGCTAATTACCAGTAATTTCTTAATGAAATAGTTACCAATAATTCCACAAAATACAGTGAAGCTGAGTTATCTGGGTCGCGCGTGACTGTAATTACAAATTGTCAAAATAACTTCTTATTTATTCAATCCAAGGTTTTGTATGAGGTATTGATGATTACGCTATGTTAGGCTAGCAGTCGCGTGTTCGTATCCCGCACCGGTCCGCAGATTAAATATGGCACAAATGAATAGGTAAGAGTTGAAAAAGTCCTATTTTCGACAAAACGACCTAGTTGCTAATCTTAGAATAAAAAATATAAATACGTACCTAAATGTTACTTATCTCCATCGAAATTTTAGCACGAATTGTAAGTGTACTATTAAATAAAGTTGAATGGTATAAACAAATTTAGGACTCATATGAAACAACTATTATTAAAATCTATGAAATATATAAAATTATTATTAATCCGCTTTTGACGTGGTCACGAAATGTTCCAGCGTTAATTTTTTTTTTAAATTGATATGTAATCTTCCGTATTAAAAGGAATAATTGAATATCGGCTGTGTAACGCGTACTTGTTTATTTGTAAATTATATAATGATATGTTCATATGGTAGCAATATTTCTTCTAGGCACCACCCGGTCGGGTCGATCCAATTCCGCTGCAATGCATCAATAGCAACATTTACTAGCAACCGGAAATTTGTAACGGCATGATAATAGGCGTCCCGAAATTGATGAGCACAAAGATCAGTGTCCATTGGTACATCCGCCCCCAGGAGTACGTCGAGGGGCCGACGTCGACCTCCGCTCTCTCGTCGCTGCTGTGAGCTCGTGCTGGTGTTCATTACTAACTGTGCCCCGCGGAATTAATCGCGTTAAGTCCACAAAAAAACAATAATTCGGGATAACATTTTGAAGTTATTCTAGACTATCATCATCCTGCTTTATCAGCGTTTTACCCGCGTCGCTCCGGCCCATTGGCCGTAGCGTCGTGGTATATAGCCTAAAGCCTTCCTCGATAAATGGAATATGCAACACAAGAAGAATTTTCAATTCGGGCCTGTAGTTCCTGAGCTTATTAAACACACAAACTCTGCAGCTTCATTTGTTTGTTTTTGCATGATAGAATCACTGATACTGTTTTTATAGAATAGGGGGGCAAAGGAGCAATCGTAGTCTTTTTATGACATGAACATCCACAAAATTACTGTACCGATGCGTTGCCCTGCTTCCCCCCCACTCCCAATGTGCCACCGGCTAATCGCAAACGGCACGAAACGCGACACCGAAGATGTCACTTTACGGCGGTACCTCCCCGGTCGTGCAGGTCCAATTCCGTTGCAAAGGAGGATGTATGATGATGACACTACCTCCTCCTATGCAGCATGGTACTACCTTTTCCTAGAAGTACTCCCGCATGTATATTACTACAAATATAATGCTTTTATAAGCGATCGTGTCTGCATTGTAGTCGAAGTGGACTGGCGCGACCGGGTACGTATTTGTCGCACAATCACTACTCATAAACACTGAAAGTGAATATTGCTAAAGTCAAACTAAAGTAAAGAAAAATCTGATGATGAGTAGTTGAAACGGCTCGTACATGTTAAATTATATTAATAAAAATACCAGAAATTGTACAGAAATCGTTATTTATCAAGTTATATAATGAATTTCTATAAATAATTGGCAATATACTCCATCGAATATTCAATCACCGTTTTGTTTTCTAGTCATAGAAAGGAAGAATGAAACGACTATAAAATGTAAGAGAAACCATTTGTAACGGTCACAATCATGGCAATGAATATACAAACGACATTTATCATTGATATAATAACAGCAGCGATCGTTTTTATTTTCTAATCTATATGAAATTTTGGACCAGTATAATCTAAATTTTAATCATGTTTAAATAGCGATTGTACCACTCGGAATCCAATCGTATATAATTATTGAAAAAAGGTTTATTTGATTAGGGCATGACATCATATAATCCGAACATTAAATTGTAAAACGAAAAGTGGACTGCTTGTATACAATTTTCTGTACCAATGCACTGTCACTCAAGTTGTCAGAACTGATCTTATTACATTGTTGTGACACCCCGTGTCAAAAGGTGTGACGTGCAGCCGCCCAGGCTGTAGCAGGGATCAGCCTTCACCCCTCCTTCTGATGCAGATGGGTAATAGTTACGGCGACACGGTCGCGTCCGTGTAGTTAGGGCTGCAGTTTGATCCACGCATCTACGTGACTATCGCCCGCAGACAGCTGCAAAACTTGGCCTCTTACAGATGCCGGCTTTTAACAAAAACACACTTGTGCTTTATTCGCTTGCAAACAATGAGGGCGGCCACGGTATCAAAACGGAGTCAAGGAACCTTGACCGTCGATTCTCACTTGCCACCAGTCCAGCTGGCGGTTCGTTTGTTCTGAATCTAAGTCCACCACCAATTCACGGCCGGTCGATATCCAATCGTGTAGTTCTGGGGCTTCTCTTCCGTCGGCGGAGTCCATACAAGTGCATCCAAACAAACTGACATGTGGTCACTTAGAATGAGGAAGTCCACTGTCGATACGACTAAATGTATCGAATTGTCATTTAATCTCGTTAATGGCTTATCGAGTCACCCCCGAAACCCCTGGGCGGAGGTGGTTGGGGGCTGGGCCACCTAACTCCCACCCAATGTAACCCCACGGCTAGTTGACAAATGCTGTGTAGCTTTCGCACATGCGACAAATAAACGCGAACGAACATGTTTCTGAAATATATGGTGCGCAAACGACTTAAGCGCTATAAATATACGAGATACATAACAGCTTAATATCTATGTGTAAATCGGCCTTAAGCGTTAGTATACAATATGTTTAGTTTCTTTCCCTTTCTTTCCATCGCACTATCCCTTACAGCTTTCTCGAACATTGTAGGAAATATCTTGTTGAATTTTAATGGAGCTAATGAGGTAACCGCTATAAAAACGCGGTCAAACGACTCGATATTTTGATACACACGAAAGTATCAAAACTCGTTTGGGAACTACTCATGTTAGAAAATTCTAAGATTCTTAGGTTAACTTATGGAAATAATGTTTTACCGCGTTCCTTTACATGTTACTTACGGCCCAACAGATTTTGAAAGACTCTTGGGAATGTTTATGGTATTCAATTGTATCCGATTTAACATAACATTATGAATGTAGCTATACAAAAATAATATTTCAAATCCGAGAATAGAGAATAGCGTGTTCAAACAAACAAACAAACTTTTCAGTCTTATCCTATTACGATTGATAATATGATTAGGAAGTCAGTCCCAATTCCCTAACGGCTAGACTTGTCGACGTAGATACACTGATGTGCAAATTCCGAAAGTCTGTTTCTTTTTAATTCTTCATTCATAAAGTGGGTTTCAGGTTTCACAATATTTGTTTACACATAATATTCATTTTTTTATAGCATAGTGATAGAACATCCACATAATTAATATGCATATGCGTTATTCTCCTTTATATATATATATATATATATATATATATATTGTGTGTTTATAGGAAAATCTACCTGCTCATTTAAGATGCGATTAGGTATTATTTCTCACATTTAGATCCATTGTTCATGTGAATACCTACGCATCCAATAGATAATTACAAATGCAAATTACTATATATTTATTATGTTAAAGTGTAAAAATAAGTTGTGAATGGCCTAATTATTGTAGGATTACATTTACTGAAGTAAATGTCGGTCAATTGTGTTTGTGTTTGTGAAGCTGTTGCTAAATATAAGCCCCCGGGACTATTTTTTCGTAGAACATGTTGCTTATTGCACGTCGTATTGCTACTATTTGATATCGAACACTATCGAATTTCGATACGAAATATCATTATCGGATCACTGTAAGCCAAGACCTTGTCAGAAGCTTATCCGTGGTTTACGCTCGCTGATCAGGAGCGAGGCCGCCGCTACACCGGAGGGCCAGCGGCGGAGGGCCTCAGTAATAGCGCGGCCGACGAGGCGACGACCATGCTGCCCGAGGACCTGCCCCCCAGCCCCGGGCCCTCCCGCCTCAGGCGCACGCTACAGACGCTCCGCTCGCCGTTCCGTGCCGGCTCACCCTTCCACATATCATCGCTCAAGCGCACCGCATCGACTAAGTCAGCGTCGGACGGCGAGACCGCGCGTGTCGTACGCACCATGCGTAATAAAAATAAGAAACAGCGCGCAGACGCGAGCAGCGCCGCGCCGACCACCGACGGCACGGCCGAGGAAAAAAATAAATCGACCGGTCTACTCAAGAGAATGGGTAGTATCGGGAAAAAACGCGGCGAAAGTGCTTCGCCGCCATTGACGGAAAACGACAGCGAAAGTATCGATCGACCCACGACCAGCGAGGACAGACAGGCGACACCGGAGCCGGCCGTACCCTTCAGCATAGCCGTCGACCATCCGGTGGCGGTGCGAGCGTTCACCAAGGAGGCGTGGAAAAGGAGGAGTAAAACGGAGATCGCCAAGCCAGTCGAGGAGCCCAGTCCGGGGAGCGCTCTGAAGAGACGCATAGCGTTCGTGGAGCAGGCGTCCATGTACCAGTCGGAGGACCGCGATGACGACGATGACGACGACGAGGGGGGAGACTCCGACGGGGTGGGGTCGCTGGAGGAGGCGGTCGCTCTAGCGCGACAGCGGCTCGCGATGGCGCATTCGCCGTCGCCGCAGCAGTCGCACGACACCGAAACGAAGGAGGAACAACCCGGGGTCATGCCGGCGTACGGAGACCTCATCGAGCCGGAGAAGGCCGGGAACGGAGACGAGCCGGTGAGTTGTGCAATAGTTAGTAGGCGAACAGGCGGAGAGACGGTCAGTGCCGTTGGTCGCACCGAACGATGCGCGCGCGCCATGACCTTCGAGGAGACCGCTGATGAGTGCTACCTGACCGTGTGCGAGTGCTGCGGCTTCAGCGCGGAGACTTCGCTCCTCATCCCCGTACGTTATTTCACCATAACTCACAGGAGGACCCATGAGCCATGCCCTTCGTGAGTACACGCGATATTTTCCATGTGTGTGCTTAATACAGTTCAAACTTATTTAAATATTATCAAAGTTTATTTTATGTTATATATTATTTGTTATTATTTTATTCACTTTGAAACGGGGCCGCCCTTAGTATAATTTAATACCACATTTAAAATACAATTAACAGACAAATTTAAAATACGTATAATATTCAAGATCCTTTATCAAAACTTATACTGGAAATTAGTGAAACCAGTCGATAATATTTTGACACTTGATGATTCTGAGAAGAATAAAATATTTAAAAATAGTATGTTAAATTTATAGATAGTGTATTTAACACATTATATATTTTATTTGATATTAAATTCTAATACTATATAATATACACTCATGTATATTTAACATTTAATGTTCACTTTATTTCATTCAAAGCAAATGTAACATTCAATTATATTATTAAATTTTATATTCATTTTCAAATATTGTTAATAGGTACTTACTAATTGCACTAATATGTATTTGGTGAAAAGTAAAAAAAAAATTTAATAAATACAGAATAATACCGGAACAGTACCTAAATTTATTTAAAGATTTTTGAGTTGGAATAATAATTTTGGTTCCATTAAGATATACGGCACTGCCCAGTCGGTGGCAAAGAGGCTAAAGACTAGCCAAAAGCCAGGATGGCAAACCGCAATTTTATCGCGGCCCCGTTACCGAGGGGTTAGTCGTCCCCTTGCGACCCAACCCGGGTTATGAGGTTCGCCTCGATGCCCGTAACCCCCCACAGTTTCTGTGGAGATGACCAGCAGTGACCTGATCTTAGCAGTGCTTTATGTACCAACTTTACTTTGAGCTTTATATGAAATTCTTCCATACATTATACCTGCTAATGTACCTAATAATATTTATAATAAATGTTGTATACCATTGGAATCAAATATCAAACTTAATTATAAACTAATTGTGATACGATGAATGGTTCTCAACCATATTTCAGTAAAAATAATTGTGTTTTGACCTAGCGTGGTCAGTAATTGATATTTATAAATACGAAAATCATTAAATAATAATTAGTTACGATTCCCCATTATTTGTAGTAGTTAGGTCTATCCATGTAGTAGTACTTATAGTAAGAGGCAGTGCTATGATGCACAAAAGCATGTAGTGTCATGCATGGTGCTTGACACTACATCCTCCTATGCAACGGAATTGGGCCGGCACGAGGAGGTCTCGCTCACTTCATACCTTCGTAAAGTGACAGCTATGGTGTCACGTTTTGTAAGTAGCCGGTGGCCATTAGGGGGAGGTGAAAAGAGGGCAAAGCATAGGCATAATTATGCTGGTGTTCCTAGGCGTTGGTAGTCGTTGAAAGACTCAGATTCCCCGTTTGTCCCCCTATACTATAAAAGAATATGATCTACAAGTAACCGAAGCGAATATCACAAATTAAACGAAAATGTTAAAATTATTTAAAAACACGCATAACATAGTGCGTGAGAATATAACAAGGATATGAAATACTAATAAATGTGCCAAGGTTAAGATCTCTAGGAATGGACGTAGTTAAGAAGTTATATTTAAAAAAAAAACAAGTTTCTCAAAATGAAGTGTCGACTGTAAAATGTCAAACTAAATCAACGTGTTCTATTAAATTATTTTATTTTATTTCCCTATGTATTAATTTTTAGTATGCTGAAGGCCTGAACGTCTGATTACGAGACCCTTCGTTGTGTCTGCAGATGCTTTTGCCCAATTAATTCTGAAATTTTTAACAATTTCTAGTGTTCCGTAGCCTAAAAATCGTTACAAATTATCGGTCTGTTCATCCGTCTATCATAGGCGAGTCCATCTGTATAAAAAAAAACGTTTATTACCCAAACAAGTTTGTAATGAATATATATATATACATAATGCCTATGTCAGGTCAGGAGAACCTCACTCTTCAATATGTCATATCCCACGTGTGTGTGAGCGTGTGCGTGTATGTATTTGCGCGTGTGTATGTGTATGTCACGTGTGTTACATATATCTGTGTGTGTGTGTGTGTGAGTGTGTGGAGAGAAAGAGAAATAATATTGGTACATTATTTTCATTATTATCCATAATTATTCATTCATTCATAGCCCTTTGACAGAATAGTATTCTCGGGCTCAGTCCCAGTTGACAAACAAGCTGGGACCGCTATGTGTAATCTGATTTTGTATATCTTAAATAGTTTATTATGCAGATGTCGACTCTGACAATGCTTCTGTTTCATCATAATTTAGTGATTTTATTTCAACCACGCACCAACTGTTTTCTTACAGTCATACGTGTTCACAGTGTATATGTTATGAAAAATATGTACTCTCTTGTAAATATGAGCAGATTGATTTTCAAACTGTCTACAGAAAAACGCCGTTTTGCACGGATATGTAGAGGCCAAAAGCCTCCTTCTGCTTAAGGAAGTATGTGGTTGATACAGGAGACTTTTATGTTTAACAAGGAGCATGTTGCGAACAAGGAGCATCCTACATTATGAGTATAATGTATATGTAGGGTACTTGTATGTTTAACAAGGAGCATGTTGCGAACAAGGAGCATCCTACATTATGAGTATAATGTATATGTAGGGTACTTGTATGGTTTCAAGTACATCATCTTAAGTAATGTGCGCTGGGTTCGCTCAACATTAAGAAAGTGAGTTTCAGTAGCGCCTCCCCAGGCAGGAATACAGTATTTTAAAATTGTTTGAAATACACATTTTCTCTATCTTGTATAAAAAAATCTTGTGGGGTTACGCATTGTTAATTATGGAAAAGCAAATATAGGAGGTTTTACTAACGTTAAGGATCAGTAAATTATTTTCATACCAATAAGCTATTTTTGTGATTCCTGCTTGGGTAGTTTGACAAACATCATTTCAACTATCTCCAAAAAAGTCACCACCGCATCGTCTGCATACGAAAATATTCTACAATTGCTGATATTGTTATTATTTACATACAATAGGGATAAAGTTTGACCCAGGACACTTCCCTAAGGGACACCACATCTGATCGAACCATACTCACCAGTACTTTGTCCTATTTTTTTATGAACTAGCATAGCACTCCATACACGTTACTAAGGGATGGAAAAAAAATCGAGAAAAAGAGAGCCATGCATAATGTGCTATATCATTGGATAGGTATTTCTAAAGGTTATTAATGTTTCTGAGAACTCTCGATTGTGCTAATAGTTTACTGCTGAAGTGATAAAATGTGTCCCTCCCACCCTTTAACTTTTAAACTATGGAGAGAAATTTTTTTTTTATAGAATTAAATTGGTTTGAACAAAATTGATCCGGTAGTTTAAGAGACATCCGTTTTATTTAGTTTGTCACAGAAACCTTTATAGGCGAGTTCGACTCGTTCTTGGTCGATGTTTTTACTATTCGAACTTTCCGACGCGAACGGCAGCATGATAAACAAGTAATTAATATTCAATAGTCCTTACGAGACATACTGACAGATATGAATTAACGAGGTCGTTTAGTTGACCGGCTTGCCAATTATGTTCCTCGTCTTCAATTTTGAACTTCCTGCTATAAACCAGATTCGGCACCCGACTCTGTTTCTTAAAATGGACAAAAGTTGACGGATAACAATTGAAAAGTCCCAGTAGGTTTCGAGTGGCACTTTTAGTATTCGAATGACTGACAAACAGGTATAGTTTTCGGTTTCATAAATGTCATACCTATCTTCTTGCAGTTCCGCTTCAGAAAGACTGGGAGAAATGAATAAGTATTTTTAAACTAGTTATGGTACTCGTATATTCAAAATTTTGAATTTTTGTTCTCCACGCTGGCGTACACGTGGATTCATCACCATTAATTCAGTTTTTCAAATCCTCCTTCTGTTTCACTAACTAGAAATCAACTAATAAAATTTAATATCAAATCAATTAATGAAATTATAAAAATAAACCTGTTGCGTAGTGCCTGCAACTAAAGTCCCTGTGGTAATTAGGACAGGGCTAGGCTAACGGGGTGTGGATAAGTCTAAATATTGCTATTATTATAGGAGACGCGAAGAAAGTCACAGCCGTCTGTCGACGTGAATCTTCATTATATGCAGCCTAGCTCGGTTGTTTTTGTTTATCCCTGTCTACTGAACACCGCCGTCACGACGAGGCCACAGATAGTATAAAACCCTACTCTAGCGTGCATCAAGAAGTCCCACTTCAAAAGGAAATTTGAACGAGGCAAGGATTTATCAGTTACAAAATAAAATTTGATGAAAAATGTTGATTAGATAATATGAAAGAAAGCAATAAATTTAATTTTATATCTTTTACATCCGCGGTACTGACAAAAGACGGGACGTGTAACGTATAGTATCCCTATATATATGCAGCAGTGTATACGAATCGGTAGTATTTTTAAGCTGTCAGATCTGAATCTACTGAAGGCAACACGACACTGCGCCACAGATGTGTGGTCGGGTCGAGGGTAACGCGATACAGCGGCTAGGCTTACACGTCCACGTCGGTTTCGCAATCTATTTACCGTTCCCTGTGCATTGTTATCAGTAATGTTATCTAGTCTGTGTAGTATTTATCATTGTTCTTATTATACGCGTTTTCTTAATGAACGGCAACACATCACAAATCATTCTGTGACACAGCACAATAACGTTAATTTTGGGCAGTTGATAGGTCCTCAAGTAGAGAGGCGCATCTGGTAATCCGGCTGATTCAACGTGTTCTGGATTTCTTAGCTATGCCGGACCCGGATCCGTTATAACAAAGATATCCCGAGAAGCAATCGTTATTCAGGTGCAGAAATAGTATTCACTTTGCACTTTGCTAACTAATCAAATTCCGTGAGCATCAAATGAGGAAGTCGTCTTGGGGCCGTGCAAGTCAATGCGAGCATATTGTCTATTTGCTGGACAACCACATGCTGTTGAAGTTTTGCAAGGTGCGGCGAAGGCTATGTAGGAAATAGTCCTGTTTTCGTGTATCGGGCGCACAAGGCAGACCCGTTTTCCGCTTGCTGCCATGGCATGGCTCTGTGTATCTTACATATTTCAAATGGCACTAGAATTAAAGTAAGTTCCAGTGCAAGTTTATTTATTACGAATTTATGAGCACAGTTTAATTTAATAACAGATTTAAAAACGAATTAAAATATATGGCGAATTTCTTCGTCATATATTTTTGATAAAATGCAATTCATGATAATATACTACCTGTTGATTCCATTGTTAGCTGGTACAACGGGAGGAATGCGGCATGATAATGATCGGTTCTCCGCGTAGTTTCAAAAAAAGATCCAATCACTTTAGGCATACAATATGTTTGTGCAATTAATGACAAGTTTTATAATATCAAAGTAATTATTAATCCAATTATAAATCACAATGATCTTTAAAAATTAAGGCGAGATTTTATGAATCCACGTAGGCACTTATCCCGACAATAAAATGGGGTATTTGTTGTATGTGTAAATAAAACACATTTTGTATTCTATCTTCTTCTTCTTTTGTATTACATTTAAGGTATTTGTGCAAAAATAATATCCGAAATCGGATACGTTTGTGAGTAGCACCTGTTATGAGAGACTGAGAGTTGATAATTCTTTGACAATTCACTGTCCAAAATACTATGCAAATTTGAGTCCTCAAGGCCCAGGAAAAATACAATTCTTCCGTTACTCTGCAACGAATCTATAGGTAAAAGTGACTTATTTCGTACATGGTAATGAGTACTGTTCCGTTACTTTAGGCAACACTTTTTTACTTAAGCCTTGTGTTCCATTTTTCAGTCCGTTAACGGTTTCTAGATATAAAAGAAGTTCTTTCAGATGGTCTTATTTAAAAATGTTCAATGGCCTTTTTGTTTAATTTGTTATCTCATGCTGTAGTATGATAACCTAGTTATTATCGGGAATGAACGAATGTCTCATCATCTTGATGGTTCGGGGGTATCCATGTTCTACAGGTCGTGAACTGCCGGGCTAGAATTTTGAAAAAGAGTGCTATTGGGATTTTCGAATTCCTAATAGCAGTCCGGATTCCGAAACAGGGGGTCGTAGTGTCACTACCCCGTGTATCGCACGTTAAGCTCCGCGTGATTCCATTCCGGTCGTGTTAGACTACCTTCCATCAGAATAACACATTGCTGCTAAATCCAGCCGTCACTGGGGCACCTCTGACACGACACCGCTTTAAAGTGTTCGTGTTGGAGGAGGCTACGTATCTAAATAACCTCTATGTGAATGTTTATAGGCTTTAAGTCACTAAAAACCACTACTCGTTTTCCCAATTGTGTTATACAAAAAGTATAGATTAGATAAAAGTATATCTTTAAATATTCATAATGTATATATTCTAAAGGATTTCCCATGTCTACTTCCCTTCTTTTTAGCCGTGACGTGTATTTTTTGTAGTCGTGACCCTTGTGATGGAATCGTGATTATAACAAGAAAATAGCAGCATTTCTCGGACGGTATTGTCTATTTTTTCTATGGGTAGAGGGACCTACGTATACAGAATCGATCAATTGAAAATAAGGCTTATAAGAATTGATTTTTCATAGTATTCTGGCTTATGATACACCTGGAGGTTTTTGACAGAACAACGCCCATTTAATGGTTCGTAGATCGGAATTTCGGTAACAAAAAGTGTGAGCCTCGTTTTAATTTATCTACACAACAGATAGAAACCGGTTAGAGAGTAAACTTAAAGACAAAGAAAGGCAGGAGGAGATGGCGCGAAATGAATATATTCTGCCCTTAAAGTTGTATTAGTTAAAAAAGTGGGCGTAGAGTAAAAAAAAACTATTTACATAAACCAGACTTGTTTGAACTTCCCATTTAAATTGCCAGTGCTGGGTTCGTAAGTATGTGTCTTTATTTTAATTGCGAACTGAACAGGCCTTTTTGCCATGACTGTGTGGGGCCAAACGGTCTGTCCAATTAACAGTTTACATCGAATAGTAATGCTTCCCGTACGAACTCCCTCTCCTTTCAACTTTCCTACCTACGGGTATTGGATGTAACCCATAGATCATTTTCGTCTTACATTGTAATTAATGTGTAGGCCTATATTTAGATGACCTGTATGATCTAGATATTATAATGTGTTTAATATTATTATTTACATAACAGGTTCACTTCCTCCTCTGTAGTATATTATGTAGGCATTAATAATATTTATCAATCTTCAAATGCCATCTCCGTTCATCTTCAACACGCCAGCAAATTTAGTTATAATGAAATAACTGGTTGGAAATATTTAAAAATGGAATATTGATTATCATTTTTTTTGTGTCTCAATCAAGGCAAACTCGTTTGCCCTATGAAAAAAGAAATGAAGGAAAGTAGCAAGCGCATTATCGTGTGACCGATAAAGAACCGATATTACTCGTATAAACTGCAGAGTGGTATGTTATCCGATTGAGTTGATAGTGCGCGTTTGAAGAGTGTAGACGTAACTTCAAGGCCGTTTGCAAGATACCTTCTTCGTTAAAATTTCTTAATGTAAAAAACTAAATTTCGAATCATTTAAAATTGGAAATACATCACAGTTTTTTTTTAGTGTTATGTGGATATTTGTCGTGTGTAAAAAGAATTTATCATTTGTGACTTTATGATGGCTCCTAAGTTAAACGGCGTAAGTGATCAAGGTTATTTTTATTTGTTAAATACTAATAAATATTAATATAATAGCTATTATATGTAATAATAAATATTAATATAATAGCTATTATATGTAATAATAAATATTAATATAATAGCTATTATATGTAATAATTCTGCAATATATTGTGAGATGCCTTGTTAGTTCGGTTTTATATATGTAATTAATTACATTACTTGCCTAAGAATTTAAACAACAGAAGCAAAATAACGATATATCGGTACGTACAAGTGCAAAGGGAATGTTCTAAGAACAATATGACTTGTTTTTATTTAAATTGCATTAATTTATATACACATCAGTTCAAGTAATGCATGTTATTGTCACAGCTATGTTAAACACAATTGAATGCCGGTTTAAAGATTTGCATGCGTAAAACAAATAAATTTCCGTGCCTAGGGGAAAAGTGGAATTTATTACAGCAATACTTTTTGCGAAATTTCGATACGTAAACTATTTTAAAATAATGTTGCTAATGTTTTGTAAAACTGACTGCAATGTTACAAAGAGTTTCATGTGTCAGCGCATTTTATGCGTTAATATTTGGATAAAGTATAATTGACTCACCTGTAGATATAATTAATGATAAGGAAATTTTTGTTAGACATTCATAACGATATTATATTTTCCATGAAATGGCTTGTGACAGATGAAGAAATAAGTATACACTAATTTATAATAATCTATATCGATAGGACGTATTAAGCTAAAGAGTTTATTTGCGTGATTGAATGCGCTATTCTTATGAACTACCCACTAAACGTAGTTTGAAAAATCTTTCACTGTTAGATAGTATATTTATCGAGGCTGACTAAACTAGTATATATATCAGATTTATGCGCGTGAAATCGCAGGGTGCTACTAGTAAATCATGACGGAGACTGATTAGTTTGATCGCACTGATATCTCAGTAAGTACTGATTCGAATTAATTTTATTTGTTGGTTTTGGTGGATAGCCTTTTTTTGTCTACGCTTGTCTATTAAGCCCCACCGCCAAGATAAGGCTTGATCCATGTCGTTTAAGTGTGTTGGCTAGCCTATTCGAGTAGGATTAATAAAAAAATTGTAAAATTACGCATTTTAGCACAGGGCACAGATACCCTATAGATATAATTTTACGTCTCGTCGTGATTGTAAAGTATAAGATAAGCAATAGTAAACTACGGCAACAGGCAACCTCGGTGTGATGTTGAAGGTCACATTACAATAAGTTGCGATGGCGTAAGTGCAAGAAGTAGGACAACGCTCAGTAGCCGCAATAGTGGAGGTGAGTGAAAATAACGATGGGGTATACACATCTGGGCAACACGCCTTATGGCCTGGCTACAGTGGGTTTTGTTATTGGATACAATATAATTTTGACATATTTTGCATAGAATTATGTCAACATTCTATCTCCAGATAGCACTGATAATTGGCAAGTTAAAGTGTTTTTGTCTGTGTTGATAGTTGATACGAATTATTAAAATAAATTTCGTTGCCTCCCAGGATTCAACCGTCCTTTTTACGCCGGTTTAGTTTAGGAATGGCGTGGCTGTTTCGTACGATAAGCCTGCTACAACATCTTAATAACATATATGAACACTAGTCCGAGAGTTCGTAACATTGTTATGATTAACCAAAAAAACAAACAGGATATTGTATAGTTTGTGTCTCCGACAACTGCGGACTTGCTATCAGAAATAAGGCAATAAGGCCCCACTCCCGCTGCCGTTATTCGATATTCGTCGCTGCGACAACGCAGCGTACCCACCTAGCGAAGTTAACGTAGCACTTCCTGTAGGTGTGAAGTCCGAACGCCGCGTTAGGTTCGCTAGGTACGCCTGCTGTCCCTCGCAAACCTAACGCGGTCTCACCGTGTTTCAAGCCTTGTCGTGGCGGTGGACCTCAGTAGCCTGGGGTGAACCCAGGCGAAGCCAATTGAACCGAGGGAGATGCTCTTTGTAACCCTCTTATAAGAAGAGGGGACAAAAGAGCAACAGAAGGCGGCGCTTTTGCGCACGGGGCAAGGGGCAAGGATGGGAACCTCGCACCATTGTACTGTTTCAAATTTGGTGGTGTTGTCCCACAGTGCGTGATAAACCCATCTGTGGAGGTGGATTCGGACCCTTAGGGGGCTGTATATTGCTGTGTAGGGTAGTAGCCGTCGAGGTGCCCTGATGTTTTGTTGTTCCGGGGCACCTCACTAAAGGCGCCACTGATGGCACTCGTGGTAGTTTTTTTTGGGTATTCGGCCCTATAATGTAACCGCAAGTCCAACACACCACTGGACCCCGCCAAGGGCCAGTGAAGACTCGTAAATGCGTTTCCCCGCGTCAACAAAAGAAAGATACAGCAGGCGTTCCCAGTTTATAACAATAGTCTATATAATGACATTGATACAATGAGATAATCACGACATGGACGGATTCTGACTATAAAAATTCCACCGTTCTTTTTCTGTTTCGACAACAATTCCTGCCCCCCCCCCCTTTTTGACAAATCGTGGCGGTTAAGTTTGTTAGGAAAAAACAAAGCGTAAAATGTGACGTGTTCCGCATCTTCGTTACAGCATCAACGCTAGCTAGTAATTAACATGTATCAACGCAGCGTCAACGCTTCTTCGCTGGAAGCCCGACAGTGTGACGGTGTCCTGACTAGATACGTATACCAACGTATACGTGCAGATAATGATATAAGTGTCACAACCTACAACAACAATTTCTAGTGAATTTCCATATGTGCCAGTAAACACAGACACCATCATCATCAGACGCATGGCAAATTGTTCGTCAGATTACATTTGATGGTAGGTCTGCATTTCTTGAACGAGTTTATAAAATAACTAGCTGTATCCCGCGGTTTCACCTTTAGGCGAAGGAAAGTTGGAATAGATAGAAAAATAGACTTCATAAATTTCATCCAAATCAGAGCAGTAGTTGTTACGTGAAATAAAAACAAACACACATACAAACTTTGACATACGATATTCCGGTGGCCCATCGGGGATATAGGAGAAAGTATATTTATGTGGATATTTATGGCCGTCTATAGTGTCTGTAGTCAGTAAATCTACGATTGCTCGTTTGTCTCATGTGTAATGACTCATTAGAACAACCAAACACTGAGACCTGTCCCTCAGTGTGGAGAAATTGCACTCCCTTTTCTTTAGTCCACCTGAATTCGACACTACCTGTCTGCACCTCCTGGAGAAGGCATTATTCTTGATAGATTGTTCCTGGATTTCCTTGATAATTTGCGCTCAATAGCAGAAGAGTCCTAGTTTACTTTCTTGTAGTACATTATTTACCACTTCACGCCGCAGAGCTCTTGTCCTATATAGATACGATACGCTCGCGATCCAACTGGCCACACACAGCAACAAGTAAACAATATATTTAGAATTATCTAGAATTATCTCAGGTGTTTGTGTAGATATACATTTAACTAATATTAAGCCGCAGTTTTACCCGCGTAACTCCGGTCTTTTAGTAGTAGCGTCATTGTGTAAAGCCTTACGGGATAAGTGGATTATTCAAAACGAAAATATTTTTTTCAATTCGGGCCAGTATTTCCTCAAATTATTGCGTTTAAACAAACTATCAAGCTTGTCGGCTTTATGTTATGAGCATAGGTTTTCACATGCCTTTGCGGACTGTCTTTTCTGTTTTTTTCCGGAGGGGCCTACTACTACTGGCGGTGCCCTTGCATTTGCCACAACACATCATCGATCGGACTAGCGAAGACTTCTGTCTTCAAGTTTAGAGAGACGAAAGGGAGACCCTCCTTCTATTCTTTTTCCACAGGCGTCTGCTGTCTTGTGCGAAAATGAAATATAGCTCTGAACCTAAGCGGCGTGTTAGGTGCAAAGTGTATAAGTTTTTACCTGATTCCGTTAAAAGAAAGGTATCTAGTGCCTTTAGAGCGTTTGTATGTTTGTATGACGAAATGCAACTCCAATTAGCCCTGTAGACTGCTCTATGGCCGACATTCCGGTGTACAGAGACTACATATAAATAGAAGTGGCTCCTGGTCTCCCTGCGCCCAAGACAGATACATTGCTACAACATAGTCGTAACGCGCTCACGTTGTTAGATGATCACTTCCTCGGCCGTGACTATTTAATTAATCAAGTAGGTAGTAACTACTGATTAACAAAAACCGTAATCAATGGTTACATATTTTATAATTTTCCTGGAATTTATATATACCTTTTTATTATCATTAGTGTGACTACCGACACCAATAGACATCCGCATATTTTTATGTAAATGTTCCCTCCACCTTTGCTCTTCCCCCAATAGGCCACCGAAAACAAAATAACCGCATGAAACGCAAAAGCAATACCGTCCACCGATCGTACCGGCGCAATTTTGATTCAATGCAGCATGGGCACCACCTCACTCCTTATAACAAACTCGTTGTTAGCATTGCTCTACTTCCCTTTTAAATTGTTAGCCATTCTTTATTAATTAACAGTAGCTGTATTGAGACAAATTGAACAAGAAGAAAACAGTCGAGAATATGCAACTATAATTGTAATCACTTGAGCATAGTTCATATTCATACCTGTGCTATTGTAAATATCTACTTAAAGAAAACTCGTAAAAATTTATTTTTTTGGGAAAGGCAAAGTGGCCCAGACAAATTTGAAGTCAGTTCAATTTTTTATAAAATATATTTCAAATATTGTTCGAATGGTCGTTTGCCCTCCACAAAAAAAAATGTTTTTAGTATTGTATGTACAATTTTATTTTCGTTCCGATTCGATGTTCGTTTTAGTGTTGTATTTCGGTTGTTTATACAACAAAAACGTTACACCACACGTTATCGTGTGGTGTAACGTTTTTGTTACGCAAACTATAGAGAACTAATGGCATCTTGTAATAACTAAAACTGGATATTAGATGTTAAGCAAATAATGATCTGTTTCCTAGAAAAGCGATGCCGACATAAGCGGCCGTAATATGCCAGTGTATTTCTGCTGGCTTGTCTTAATTCCCCCGATAATTTCGAAGTACAGCAAAATTTCTATACATAGGGTATATAAATTTTGCTGTAGAAGAACTTCCCATGGTTTTCATAGGAATTCGGTGCCGTCATAATGTGGCCGTGATGCAACGGCGAATGACGTCAAAAACGTTGACTGCGTAATCCGAATGGTAGATTAATCTGAAGAGCGTTTTAGTGACGTCATTCGCCTCGTTATGGTCGGTTTGTGATGGCGCTTCTTACCTGAGCAAGCTTAAGACATGACATTGAGACAATGCAAAGGTTGAAGTTTCCGGATCACCTGTCCCATATGCAAAAGTATCAGGAGACCATCTTCAGGCCATCACCCAGGGAACTAAAGTTGCAAGAAATCCGGTGTGGGAGCAAAATATTCAAGAGGGGATGTTTGCCATTTCTGTGCCTCCCACACTCGATGAGGTCCGCTTTCCTTAGCTCGAATAACGTACTAAGCCCCGTAACGTCCTCAGTCACTAGCCACCGAGGCGTGAGTCACTGACCCGAGGCGGCAACACTCTACATACAATAATCTGCCTTAAGTACACGTAATATTGCAACAAAATGCGTCATCATATTTCCCAATTCACTGATAATGTTCTTCACGGAGTCGATAAAAGCACATTCTTGGCTACGTACGTGGAAGATATTTATGAACAAAAAAAAAAAATTTGTCATTTCTTCCAATACAAGTCGAAATATGTGTACCGTTTTGTCAGTCTGTGTGTGTTTCACGTGGATCACTAAAAAACTGAATACCGAACATAGTTTAGGGGCGACTGATACGTATCCGACAACGACAAAGAAAAACTTTAATAATCTATTTAAAACAATTTTATTTTGCAACGTACTTTTCTTTTTTTCAACGGCGACAATGATGAAAGTCTTCGGCTACCCAACTTTTCTTGAGATCTGGGAATAAGTAGAAGTCGCACGGGGCTAGATCTGGGTAATAGGGGGGGATACTTTAACAATTCGACCCTCAATTCATGGAGTTTGGCAACTACAAATCTTGACGAGTGCACAGGTGCGTTGATGTGGCTGAATTTTCTTTTTGGCTAAATGGGGCAGTTTCTTTCAGATTTCTTCACAAATTTTTGCAGCAAACTCGCACAATACTCTCCATTTTTCCATTTATTGTTTTTTCTCATTGCAAATAATCCACTAAAGTATCGAGCATCCCAAAAATAGTCGCCATTACATTGCAAGCCGTCAAAGCAGTGTTTGCTTCCTTCGGCGCACGTTTTCCGCTCTCAGTCCACTGATTAGATAGTTCTTTTGCTCCAGAACTGTAATTTCATCTGCTGTCACATTGTTACAATTTAATTATATGAAATGAATCAAAAATGGGTGGTAAATGGACTTTTAGAGTCAGTCTAAAAATATATCTTTAATAATGGTCTCTCAACATCCACAATCAAGAAGATAATACAAAGAACAAACAATAGAATTAACACAGTTTTAATAAGGGTTAAGTTTGGGAACGAAGTCTTATCTGGGTAGTTTTCCGAGACTCCCTGCTGCAACCTGGATGGTCCCTGGATGGTTTTATCTTGTTATAAATTAATATCAACTTTCACACGTGGCATATACTATTCAAACTAACACATTAATGATAAGGTCTATCAAATTAATAGCCATACAGACCATGTAACTACACATATCAAAATGTACACATAAGAGAATTAAGACATTTTAACGTTAATAAAGATTTTTCGACACACATAAGATTTGAAACATGGCGTCGGCAAGAAATCATGAACTCATCCTTTTGACACAAAAATATAGGCGGAAAAGAAAAAACTATTTAATTATCATTTGGTGATGGCAGATAGCGTCTGCCATTATTCCGTCCTCCACAACCAGCAAGAGAAAATATTGTCATTTCTTCGACACCTGACATCCTCAGTCTAACAGTCAAAAATGACAGTTATACTATTTTATAATATGTTTAAGTAGCAAAAATATAATTGCTACATTTTTTGTCCAGTTCTATTTTTAAGATATGTAAATGACTTCCCTAGATGTATAGACAAACTAATGCCTATTTGCTGATGACAGCACGGTAAAAATAGCTTGTAAGGACATTATAAATTATGAATTTGATATTAATAACACATTGACATCTACAATTACAGGGCTTGACAATATTAATCTTATAATTAATTTGGACAAAACAAAAATTATGAACTTTAATCAACGACATTTTATTTCAACAAATAATATACAACATCATAATAGTAAATTAGAGAATGTGGAAGCGACAATTTTTTTTCTACTATCTAAAAAAAATAGTAGTTATGCCTTTGCTGTTTCGAAGCTTTCTTTAGTTTTAAACATAGATGCTTGTCTTGTCGCTTATCACGGTATGGTTGCGTCACTCTTTCGCTATTGCATTATACTTTGGGGTAACTCTACAGCATCGGAGTCGTGTTTAAAATGCAAAAACACTGCATTAGAACCATGTTTTAGATGCAGCCAACTGAAAGTTGTAGAGAAATCTTTACTAAACATAACATTCTGTCACTTTCGTCCCTGTACATATATGAATGTTCAATATTTGTATGTACTAGTTCTAATTTATTTCCAAAATTTACAGATATTGTTTCACGCAATAGGAGAGATAATAATAAAGTTTACGTAAACAGTTATAGGACTAAATTGCTCTCTAGAAGTTGTTAAGCATGGCACCAAAAAAAATTAATGAACTACTTGTGAATATTAGGAAATCAAGCAACGATATAAATTTATTCAAAAATATGTTTAAACCATTTTTATTTAGACACTTAGTATAGCGTCAATGAGTACTTAACAGACGTTACAAAGACAATTTAAATTTTAGATACTATCATTGATCCCATTGACAATATATAGGACTAAATCATTATACCTTAATACTAAATAACTTTGACTTACTTTAATTGGCTACTGAGAACAAAATTACCATAATTCAATAGATAAGACATTTTGTATTTGCACGCTAATTACTGATTGTGATGATACCAAATGAAACTTTTAACAGCATATGTACTTACCTACTTACAATTCTGGCAAATAAAGATTTATTTATTTATTACAATATAACGCCGCTCGTTAGAATCACACTTAAACAGCGCCAAACATCCGACGAATCGTCTACTCGACGTTGCTTTTGGTTAACATTGAGCAAAAGCTTTTTCATTCGCAAATGTTGGAGTGTAATGTTAAAAACGCATTCAGAGGAAATGCTTAACATCTCTACTGTCTGCCGCAATTTTAGACACCGATCATACAAAACGATTTTTTAAATCTTTTTGATCATGTCCGGATTCGTGACTTCATTTGGACGAGCAGACCTTCTGGCATCTTCGAAGCTCTGTCTCCCACAATTAAAATCAGTTACCCAGGTGTGAATTGTACACAATGCAGGAACAGTATTACCTAAAACACTGTCTAGATTGACTTTAATCTGGGTTGCTGTTTTCCCTTTTAACACGTAAAACTTCGTCACCGCACGAATTTCGTTTCTTTCCTTTGTTGAGAAAATCTACGTCAGAGAAAGTTCTAGGTCACACAAATTTTATCAGTTCGAATAAATTCAAGTTTGGTGTTTCTTTTCGAAAAGATGATAGAATATAATGTAATAAATTTTGTTTGCCTATGTTTCTCTTAAGTTCGTTGTTTCGGCCAGTTATCAATCAGCCTTAGTATATAAACATGCTGCGTAGAATCTGCGGATAAGCTAACATTAAGAACTAGTGTTGAAGTAGGATAGAAATTAAGTAGAATATGTATTAGTAAAAGGCAAATAATAAAATTCTCATAATTTATTACAGATATTTACTTAAAAATATCTTAAGTTATATGAATTCTTCTATTACATTTAATGAAACTACTTGGTACTTTTAATGAAGAAGAAATCTGTCCCACGAACTATTAATTTCTCGGGATTGAACTAGTTTTTATGTTACTCCAGATAATCTGTACTTTTTAATAATAATGATCGCAGACAAATTTCATCCACATCCGTGTAGTTTGTTTAAAAATAATAACAAACATGTGTATGTTTGTTATTATTACTGTTTATAACAATTAAATTAAAATGGGACACACAACAGAAGTGAAACCTCAACAGACAAGTGACCGGTAATATAAGCAACAATAATAAAGTTGCCAACGATGTATTTTACCCTCTCCATGCGGCTGTGACATTTTTATGACAGAAGTAATTACGTTATTTACAGGAATGCCCTGTCAATATATTTTATTGTCTATAAAGAATTACATTTTATTTTCTATAAAGAAGTCTATAAAGTATTTGTAGCATCGACCAGAAACTAAAGGTAGCTGTTACACTGTTAATAGCTCGGACACATGCGGGGCTTCACAGCCACTGTCAGATTATGGCTTAGACAACATTAGATATTTTGAATGGGCGATTCTTAGAAGTGGTTTGGAATCAATAATTCGTTTTTTGGTGAAATATTGTTTTAGGTATTTTAAGAATTTGTGCACTACGATATTTATTTTACAGCTACAGATCATGGTCGTAGGATTGTCTCCCGCGGAGGATTAAAAGTATTGATGGCATTTTGCAATTTCCAATTCTGTGCGAAGTTAGTTGGCAGAGTTACATCCCCCTGCCTCCGAGAACACATTAAGCAACCGGAGAGAAACTAGAGGTTTGTCTCCGGTCACGTCAAAAGGCAGTCTCATGGGAATTGGAGAATGAGGAAGTGAAAACAGCAATCGTGTTTGCGCACACACTTGCACTATGTGCCCTGTGTAGCTGGCCAGAGGGGGGGGGGGGGNNNGGTGGTGTCTGGGCGCAGACAGCTCGAATTGGTATTTAGCCTGTAGTGGCACACTCCTCCTGCCGAGCCCGACCTTTCCAACAGACACATACAGAGGCATTCCTGGGATAAAAAGAAAAAAAAATTTTGATTCATTCGAATATTTCAATAGTGGATTTAATTTTCAGAGCCATGCGTCTTCCAGCAACGAGAGGAGGGAGCACCTGTACAAGATCCTGGTGATAGGCGAGCTGGGCACGGGGAAGACGTCCATCATCAAACGCTACGTCCACCAGTTCTTCAGCCAGCACTACCGCGCCACCATCGGGGTGGACTTCGCGTTGAAGGTCCTCAACTGGGACGCGAACACGATAATACGCTTGCAGCTATGGGATATAGCAGGTAATGTTTGAATAGGGGAAGTCATACTGCGTTGCCGTTGAGAACAACTGGGGTCATCTCGTTTACACAACACAATGCTTAAAGTGATGGCTTTTTTTTTTTCGCTATTTTTTTTGTAGCACAAGACATATAAAAAAGAGTCGGAGTTAAATGTCTACACACGCCCATTACCATCGGCATATACAGATGTGTTGACTTCGTTCACAACATCCACCCAATGGGCCACCGGCTACTCTCAAACTGCACGGAACGCGACAGCTATGTCCCACTACGGCAGTATCATGTGAGTGAGTCATTTGAGCGAGGTACGCCTCGCACGTGCCCGCTCAATTCAGATGCAATGCAACATTATTTACCCGTAACTAAAATGGTTAGATGATACGTAATCAGGAGATTCACATTTAAAGACGCCTGTGTACCGCCGTGGACCGAAGAATGATGAAGAAATGAACTTTTGTGAGTATCCGGTGGCCCTACGGATGGGGAGGAGGGAAGGAAGGCAACGCATATGCAGAACAATCATGCGGCTGTGTTGCCTTCCAGTGGACATTGGTAGATGCCACAAGGGCAATACTTCTCGTTTGCCCCCTTATAATATCAAAAACTACGGTTACTAGGAGACACATTGAAGTCTTAATTTTACGCGATTATTAATCATTACAATAAAACTACTTTTGCGGATTTTACCGCAGTTTATTTAATTATTAACTAACCCGTGACCATGGGAAATCCGTAAGAATAGTTTGATTGCACCCGGTAAAACGCCATAATATGTCACTGTCATTGGTTAGTTTTTCTGTTTTAGATGTTTATATTTAACACTAGCGCTCATCATGCGCGCACGATGACGGCTAACATCTTGGGCGATCGTCAAAAAAATATGTCTAACAGTGAAATATGTATAAAATATGTCTAACAGTGAAATATGTATGAAATATGTCTAACAGTGAAATATGTATAAAATATGTCTAACAGTGAAATATGTATAAAATATGTCCAACAGTGAAATATGTATAAAAATTAATGATTACTATTAAAACAACAACATAATGACAATTAGGATGTAGACAGTTCGTGTGTATTATAGTGATTAGTTTTATGAGAACAGTCTACAGCAAGTATTAACTTGTCATCATATAACAACACACTGACACAGCTACCTGTTATGGACAAATTGATACAGGTATTCACGGCGTTGCTACATTCATGCTGGCCATGGGAATAATAACTTAAAGTAGCCTTTATAAACATTCACATATCGGAATACATCTCTCGCTTCTGCGGCGGGGGGGGGGGGGGTTCGGACTCCATTTCGACCGCAAACCAAGTCTCGTCGCCCAACGAGCACTCGTAACCATCCGATGAAGCGGTGTTAGGCTTCTCTTCGCTGCCACAGCACAAGTTAAGGCCGGAAAAAAATTAAGGTATAACGCAAACACAACGACTGTGGTTTTTCTCAAGTAAACATACAATTTTTCTTAGCACAGGACTATGATCATTGATCCCTGAAGAGACGCTATAGTAGACGCTATCAAAGAATGGAAAAAAAACTCGTTTAAATAAAATATGCGAAAAAGGGGAAAAAAATCTGTCGGCCACTCGGAGCGGTACTGTGCCGGGGGTTTTGAAACAAAATCCGCAAGATACTGGCTGTGTCTAGTCTCTGTCTTTTTTGGACAGCAATAATATAATGTCACTACGACATTCTATAGCAAAATAAAACAAAATGGACGACACGGGTTTAATCACCGCTTGGATATTTGGGTTTCTGATGTTGCTCTTTCTGCTTTTGTTCTTCTCCTTGAATATGATGATATAAGGTAACCACTAATTAAACATATCCAGACTTGCTCAAGGCACAAGGCTTGTTTCACATCCTTTAATTGGGAGAGAAAATCGCGGACCAATGGAATGCAATCAAATCGCAAAATAGTTCGCGGCTCAGAGCTTTTCTTTGGAGAACTCACCAGTTACTAGGCGTGTCGGGATTTTCAGCGGGAGCTTTTTGATCGGACTCTGTTTGTCTGCTCTCATCTCAAAATATTTCATTTCATTTCCTGCTAAGAATAATCTAATGCTTTCTTTTGCTAAGGATCAGTTCGAGCATTATGAGTTCCGATGCCTATAGCAATGGCATACATACTTCTAATACAGCATTTTAATGTATTAATATGTTACGGTATTGTATACCGGCTACTCACATGCCGCACGAAACGCGACACTGAAGATGTCACTTTACGGCGGTATAATGTGAGCGAGAGGTCCTCCCCGGACGTGCAGCCTCAATTCCTTTGCATAGGAGGATGTAGTGTCATGCACTATACATGTCACCATCTCTTTCATATGCTTGCTATATTCTGTTATCGCCGAGATACCGGTGGCCCATTATAGGGAAGGAGAGCAACATGTCTGCATAACCTAAGACTATATAAACTCACAAAGCGCACAAAACGCGACAGCATAGATATCATTTTGCGTCGGTAGCTCGGTAGCGTGTGATTCTGTTACGCCTCCCCGGTCGAGACATCCCTTTTCGCGTGCAATGCGTGTTAGTCTTACTAATCTAATAAGACCCAAAACCTTCGGTGTCTCCAGTCCAGGTCCTTGGGTCTCTTGAACTACTGGGACTTGTCGACAATGTTAATCGGAGGAGCGAGCACAACGCGCACACTTGTTAGGTCGATGTTCTTGTTCAGGGTCAAGGCTGTGGAGGCTGACGTGGTGCTGTTTCAGGTCAAGAGCGCTTCGGGAACATGACTCGCGTGTACTACAAGGAGGCGGTGGGCGCGTTCATCGTGTTCGATGTGTCTCGGATGGCCACCTTCGATGCCGTGGTCAAGTGGAAGAACGATCTGGACACTAAGGTGCAGCTGCCCGACGGGTCGCCCATCCCTTGTATACTGCTAGCCAACAAAGTGAGTACACAACAACAACACATTTTCACGCCAGTTCCTCATGGGGTAGGCCTTCAGATAACTGTTAATTATTTATTTGTACCGACTGCTCTAAATTAAATCATAAGTCTCAATCTAATTTTTTAGGAAGAGGTAGTGCCATGCTACATAGGGAGTAGCCGGTGGTCAATTGGGGCAGGGGCGAAAGAGCGCAACACGTCGGCATATTAATTCTGTGTAAAGGAGGGTACGGCATATGCATATGAGAATGTTAGTGGTAGTCGCAAAATGGCTCCGGCAGCTTTTGTTAGTCCTCCTATGCTATAAAGAAATACTCTATAATCATTATTGATTGATTAGAAAATGTGTGGAGATGCGACTAGAGTTTATTTGGATTCTGGAGTAAAAGGTGCGCGAGTCGAGTACGCGACGTAAGCGCGATAAAACGTTACGCTTGGTGTCACTGTGCTGTTCCCACGGTCTCACGTCTTTTTTCACGTAACGGACCTTAAATTCTTTTAGGAGTTTGAATAAAAAAATATTCCTCGTATGATTTTAAAAATATCCCTCGTATGATTTTAAGAATATTCCTCATATGATTTTAAAAATATTCCTCATATGATTTTAAAAATATTCCTCGTATGATTTTAAAAATATTAATCGTATGATTTTAAAAATATTCCTCGTATGATTTTAAAAATATTCCTCGTATGATTTTAAAAATATTCCTCGTGTGATTTTAAAAATTTCGTAAATGATCAGTAACGATGTATGTGCAAGCTGTACCTACTTAAAGGGACAAAGGTTAAGGTCACCAGCTGCTTGCATCCAGCAACACCACCAGCAACAGGTCATAGATTCACAGGGTGGGTGGCCGTCCAACACTGCAGTGTGCAGGGCCACTCGCCAACCTTGTCTCCCTGGCAGCTGTAGGTTCTGCTTGCATAGCCACGCATCTAATTGATAATTATTTAAAAGTGTAACAAATTGATATTACATACGAGTGTATGTTTGTATTTGACAGTGCGATCAGCAGAAAGAGGGTATTGTGAATTCTGCCACCAAGATGGAGGAGTACTGTCGGGAGAAGGGGTTCGCGGGCTGGTTTGAGACCTCCGCCAAGGAGAACATAAACATCGAAGAGGCTGCGCGCTCACTAGTTAATAAGGTGAGCATTTGTTTCCCTGAGAAATCATCTATGAAGCGCTTTTTTTTCGGAATGCTGTGAAAGCGAAGAGAAACCCAATACTGCTTTATCGGGTTGCCACGAGTGATTGTCGGGAGACGAGACCCCCTCCGCAGATGGGAGATCCCCTAACATGAAAGTGTAAGTATTATTATTTAATTTTTATTAACATGGCCAGAGGAACCAAGGAGTCCGTGCTCCTCGACGCCGGGGTGAGTTCGCGAGCGAGGCCTAAAATGGGCTCGGCACTCTCGGTGAAAATTTGGCTCATGGAGAATATCATGACCGGGGGGAGGGTGCTATCCCTACCCCTCTTTACTACCGAATGCTGGAGAAGTCGCATAACCCGAACACACGTCTATGCAACATACGATTGATATTTGAGAATAAGCGTTTTGATGGTTGAAAACAAAAGTGAAAATTGGGTCTGATACAGAACTTACAATTTACATCCAAGCCATATATATAGTATATAGTATAGGTTAGTTTTATGTTTTGAGTGATATCGTTGTCGTTTCGATTTTTTTGTTGTTTTTTGCAACGCCTCATTGACAACCCCTCGAATGATAAATAACAAAGCAACACTAAATAAAGTAACGGTGCAAGAATCATCTATAGTATATTTATTTTTTATAAAAAACATTTAATAATAATATATGTGGACATATCACAACCACGTTGGCCTAGCCCTGTGCTAAGTATCGTAAGGACTTGTGTTACAGGCGCTAGACAACGAACAATATATTTAATATTGTTCTAAATTTAAGAAATTTTATATGTATTAATATTTTATTATATATATATATACTTATAATACACAGATAAACATCCATGACCTAGGCGGGGGATTCGTACCCGCGAGGCGTAACACGCGGCCTAACCGCGTCGTTACCAATTGAGCCATCCGGTCGTCAATATTTCAATATTACCACGGAACATTTTGTAAGAAACAAAATAATAAAAATCTGGTTTTCATGGGCTTCAAGCGGTCAGACTAAAAAAAACTATCGAAAGTTTTATGTTATAACATTTACATAACAAATATTATTAATTTATTAAATATATTTTATATTATTTTCGATTTTTAAATACCGTATTTTATCTAAAGTAAATCTGAATGTATAATGCATATTTTCATTTATCATATTATTATCTAAGAAATAATGTTAATGATATACATTTTAAAAATATGAATATGATTGACGAATCCCAAGACTTGTTTTTTTAAGAAATCTATCGAAAGTTTTTGCCATTCCGCCAACTAAGTTGAAGCTATAATTATTTAGCGCCATCGCGTGTTTAAATAAAAATTTTACACGCTAATTATGTTTCCTTTATTTAACTATTCATATGCAAAAAAATGGTACGCTGAATAGACAATTGACAATTTACATTTGATTTTATACAGATTCTTCTAAACGACAAATTGCTGCAAAATAACGACAAGGATGGCGAGAAGTTCGCACTCGACCACAAGATAGCCAACGGAGATAATAACAGGGATAGGGGAGGGAGCAAGTCTTGTTCCTGCTGACTGACCACTGGACGTCTCACCGCGCTTCACACGCGCACTTCTCTACGTGATAGACCGAGTGCTAATCAGAAGCTGTCGTTGGTGTCTGCATTTTTCTTCTGCGCAAACAATGTCACTGGAACGGATTTATTAGGAATATTTTTTATTACAGAATCAAGATCAGAGCAAACAAAAAAGAGTTTAAAGATTAGATTTTTTTGGTTTTATAAAAATATTCGAAAAGAATACTAATTTGCCACTTCCAACTAATTATCTGTCTAAAGTCGTTAAATTTTAATATTTTTAAATTGGATCTTTGTCTATGGATTATTTAGTGAACATTGCACTGGCGCCTACTCTATATTCTCTGTGATCTAATGGCAGCTTCCCTGACAAGTTTGATGGGGGGATTCAAATGTTTAAATTTGCGACTCGAATCTGAATTTTACACATTTGAGTTTGGAATCCAGCAACTGGCGGGTTTGTGTCACCTGTACGATATTCATTCAGCCCAAACAGAACACTACCTAAAACAACGAAAGATTAGTTAGCAAATTATAAAATAACACAAATTTAAATTTAGCCAAAAATAATGTGAAGTAAATTTGTTATAAAATGTTCGATTTAGTTATGATGGTTTAATTGTATCACAATATTTACATTCGCATAACACTTTCCGTAATATCTGACATCACCTGTTTATTAATGTTATTATCTCGCGTATTTTATTGAATATATTATGAAATGAATTATTTATTAATATGGCGACACCTAAAGTATAATCAATATTATGAAGCCTTTTGGATTTTATCTTTGATCTGTAAATATCTTATTGATCAAAATTTGTTTTCAATTTCACCTTGTCATGTATCATAATTAATGCTCAGACTAAAAATCACAGAGTTGGGAAAAAAATATTTTCAGGTTCGCTTTACACTATCGTCTGCCTAAATAATGTACAACGTTGATGATTGTCTGCCGAAAATACAAGGATTTAATAATAACTTAGAAATATCTCCAGAACAAATACAAGGCTTATTAATAAGACTTAGATCATAAGAAGTAGGTGTGTCGGTTTGCAATAAAAATAATGGAACAACAATCTTAAAAACTCTCCGTTGCGATGAGCGGTCGGGTAAAAATACCCCGGGTATCTCTTGTCTATTCGTTATTTTTATTGTAACTCATTTTTTAACTCTGGATATAAAACTCGATTAATTCTCGGTGTACAAATAGATTTTGAGTATACTACAAAGCGGTAAACAAACTAAAGGTAGTAGGTACGTTTGTTAACAATTGAATTCAAAAATATAGATTTTTTTTAATACAAAAATTCCAATTTTAAAAATTATTTGGACACAATTTTTTGTCTTATTTTTAGTTTTGAAGGCGTATCATTTTAATTATGTAGAAGTGCCTAGATTCTAGAACAATCGAATTTATAAAGCGAATTTGATGTGTCTATTACAAAGTAGAACCCTACGAATGATTGTCTTTATTTTATACTTTATTATGATGCAAATAAGTGCCATTATCAGTTGAAGTCATTGTTTATACAGGAGGTTTAGTCTAATATTTGATTTATAATAGTAATAAGTATTACATATTGTATGCGAGTGTGGTGTTTATTGTAAAGTTAATAAAATTTTATAAAGTAATGTATTTCTTTTTATTTTTTAACATTTTGTAATAAGTTGTCATGTATATGCATATGTGAACTCCGGTGGAGTATGCATCGTGAGCATATGATTGGCGCTGATGTGTGTGGTTGTCGATGAGCGTATTGTATGAAAATGTAAACTCCTTGGTGTATTGTTACTGCCACTCGCTGCCGCCAAGATAAAATCAAATAGAACTAAAATGTTGTCCTGAAAATCGGTGTTGGGATTGAGTTGTTCTACTCCTAACTGAAGCCGAGGATATGCCGCTTTGTGAGACACGCTGCTGCCAAAACACTTTTTTCATTTTTTTTTCTCTTGTGTTATTTCTGTTATTGTATGAACAGTAATTAATGTTAGTTTAGATTTTTAAGTGTGTAATATTTATATGAAGCTTCCTTGTATTGTGCAGTGTGTTCTCACAAATAAAAAGTTATTATTATTATTATTATATACTAGCATGCTCTATAAGGGTTTCCCTTTAATAAAACCATAGATGTCAATGTTAGACCAAGGCTTATTGGAGCGAAATCGTATCTCTTTCCAGCATCGTCTCCAGTCTGTACCTCAGGTTGTAGTATAAACTCTCGAAGAAATTTCATTTGTAATGCGATTGATCAATGATCTGGCATTTTCTGCCTTTCAGCCAAATTGAGCCGCCACGAATGATTATGCAGATGACTATGTAGTTGTATGAAAATGTTAGTACAGAAGTGAAACGAACAACCTCCAAGGAAACTTATAGAAACATGGAAATAAACGTGCAGTCCGAGTCTTTTAGGGACTGCCGGTGCCCATTAATATTTACACTATCCCTTTAATGGCCCATGGACACACACTTCTCACACTTCTTTGCACTCGGAAACGCATGCTGTATCTCTCTTGCCGAAAGGTGAGGGAGTGATAGTGCCGTCCCGCTTGCGCCCCAGCCCTCTCGTTTCTTGTTCGGAACGCGGTCCGGAATAGTTATTATTCCGTGCCGTGCCGCATATATGTATAGTCTGTACAAGGAAATCGCCAGACCCAACAACAAATCCCGACCTTTGTGAACACAGATCGCAAATGGCATTCTCCGGACGGCCCACTTTCCGGAGACCTGGAAAGAGGGGAGGGTCATCGTTCTGCCGAAGTCGGGCAAGCCCCGAAGCCTGCCGGGAAGCTACCGGCCGATAACGCTGCTGTCCCACATCGCCAAGTTGTTCGAGAGGCTTCTGTTTCGGAGGCTGAAGCTGTACATTCCCATAAGGGACGAACAGTTCGGCTTCCGGAGCGGCCACTCGACCACGTTGCAGCTGACGCGGGTGATCCACCACTTGTCTGTAGAGATGAACAAGGGGAGACACTCTGTCGCGGTCTTTCTCGATATGGAGGAGGCCTTCGACAGGGTGTGGCACCCGGGACTCTTGTACAAGTTGTGATCCACCAAGCGGACCAGGGACTGCGTGTCCTGCGATCCGGACGAGGATCACACATGCGCACGCATGACACACCCAATCGCAATTCACCACAGTCACAACACGCCACACAACACACAGGCCCTAAATGGGCCTACATTTCCCTGAGCCAAAAGCCAGGATGGCAAAACGCAATTTTATTGCGGCCCCGTTACCGAGGGGTTAGTCGTCCCCTTGCGACCCAACCCGGGTTATGAGGTTCGCCTCGGTGCCCGTAGCCCTTGCAGATCATCTGCGAAGATGACCAGGAGTAGTAGTTAATGGCCCACCCGAGACTGACTTGACAGACATTTCAATTTTATTTATATGTATATGTCGCAGTCGAATCGACATTCATAAACAGGCCCGCTTTGTTTCGTGCCAAAAAACAAACGATTAGCCGGATTGAATACGGCTGAGTGAAATTAGACGGGAGCGTAGTTTTATTTTTTTATTTGCACTCAAAACACTTAGCCTAATTTCAAAATTGTATCGATCAGTATCACTGTATAAGATCAAGATATTCAATGATATTTAAGATATTCAAAAGTTAGCCGCCATACTTAAAAACGTCTCGCAATGACAATTCGGCAAATCGTTGGCCCGCCACAAAACAAAACGTAGTGTTCGTACGAATAAGGTGGTCAAAGCAATAAGGGAAACAATTCGAAAAAATCCTGTCCGAAAAGAAAAGATTTTATCTCGGGAAATGAAGATAGCACCCAAGATAAAAATGACGCGTATTTTAAGAGATGTCTAGAACTTGCAGCCTATAAGAGACGCACTGGTCATTTCTTAACTGATAAATTAAAGATGAATAAATAGGGTTACAAACGGAGGTCACAGAAAAAAATTTTTTTCGAATGAGCATTTTGTTACAATTCATACAGCCGGGAATGATTATGCAGATGACTTCGTAGTTGTCAAGCGGCTCGTTCACCCCTATACTATGAAAATGTTAGAACCTTTCCTTTTTTTTCATGCATGGTGCATGACACTTCATCCTCCTATGCAATGGAATTGGGCCGGCACGGCCGGGAAAGTACCTCTCGCTCACTTGATACCGCCGTAAAGTTTTCGTTCGCCGTTTCGTGTGGTTTGTCAGTAGGCGGTGGCCCTTAGGGAGGGGGAGATAGGAGTACAACGCATCGGCCATGATTGTTACAATCATGCAAATGTCTATGGGGGTCGGTAGTCATCAAAAGGTTTCCCCGATTTGTCGTTTGCATCCTATAGCGCGCGTTTCAAAGGAGCAAATAAGTAAACTTATTTTCATTATTTTAGTAGAGGTCTAAAAATTAGTGTAAGCGTCTACTTAAATCGACCTAAGCTCAGTGGTTTGTGTGCAATGGCTGATTATCATGATGATGACGAATAAAGTTAAAAAGCATTGCAAATTTTTATGTTTTATTTGTACAGACAAATATTTATTTTTTAAGTTACAGGACCGCTTATCTCTCAGAATAGTTAAAGTTTAGTTAGGACATGCGCAGACATACAAACAGTACTATTATATATTGTATTTAATGCATACTTTATACGTCCATAAACATTCACATAATTGTTCTGCGGATGTGTTGTCGTTATTTCGTACTACATTCCAATGGGCTACCAAAAACTGATAAACGGCACAAAATGCGACAGGATGCCGGCTCTTTGCGATAGTGCCATCTGAGCGAGGGTTGCCTCCCCTCCCCGGTCGTGCTGGGCTAATTGTCCCGCAATGCAGAATGACACTATCTCACTATGTCAACATGAAAAACAATGAATTGTGGTACAATAGAGCATAAATGTTAAAAAAGATAGCACTAACTTATATACGAGGGTTGATTGATAAGTACCCGACGAACGACAAAGAAAAACTTTAATAGTCTATTTGAAACAATTTTATTTATCGAGGTAGTTTCCTTCTACCTCGATGCACTTAGTCAGCGCTTCTCCAATGCCGTTACACCAGTTTGATAAAATATTTTTTCTAACCTCTCAAAATACTCGCTTACGGTGAAAATGAAAAAGCCTTTGGCCACGTAACCATTTCTTGAGATTCGGGAATAAGTGCAAGTCGCACGGGGCCAGATCTGGGGAATAGGGGGGATGCGGTAATAATTCGAACCGGAATTCATGGAGTTGGGCAGCTGCAACCCTTCACTAGTGCACAGGTGCGTCGTCGTGGTAAAATAAAACTTTATTCTTGGCTAAATGAGGCCGTTTCTTTAGGATTTCTTCACAAAATTTTTGAAGCAAGCGTGCGTTATAATATTCTTCATTTATTGTTTTTTCTCTTTGAAAATAATCCCAGAAAGCATCCCAGAAACACTCCCCATCACTATGCCGACCGTCAAAGCCGTGTTCGCTTTCTTCGACGCAGATTTTCCGCTCTCAGTCCACTGCTTAGATTGTTCTTTTGTTCCAGGAGTATAATGATGTACCCATGTCTCATCTGCTGTCACATTACGCTGCAAAACTCGTTAATATCACGCTTAAACAGCGCCAAACACTCCGGCGAATCGTCCACTCGCCGTTGCTTTTGATTAACAGTGAGCAAATGCGCACCCATCGCGCGCAAAGCTTTTTAATTTACAAGTGTTGGTGCAAAATGTTAAAAGGTCATTCAGAGGAAGTGCCTACCATCGCTACTATCTGCCGCAACTTTAAGCGCCTATCATTCAAAACGATTTTTTGGATCATGTCCGGATTCGTGACTTCATTTAGATGGCCAGACCTGTTGGTGCCTTCGCAGCTCTGTCTCCCACATCTAAAATGGGTAACTGACCCAGGTGTAAATTGTACTCAATGTAGAAGCAGTATTACCTAAAGCGCTATGTAGCTTGACTTTAATCTGGGTTGCTGTTTTCCCTTTTAAAACGTAAACATTTATCACTGCACGAATTTCGATTCTTTCCGTTGTTGAGAAAATTTACGGCAGAGAAAGTACACTCCTCACACAAATTCTATCAGTTTGAGTAAATTGAAATTTGGCGTCCTATATTGTAGAAGGTGATAGAATATAATGTACAAAATTTTGTTTGCATTTGTTTTTTAAATTCGTCTTTTTGGCCAGTTATCAACCAGCCCTAATATTCGTTTTATTGTAGGTAACCAATGAATGTTTCAAAAAATGTATTATTTACTAACTGTTACCCGCTACTCCATCCTTGTAGAACTTGAACCACATCTCGTGGGCAATAGTGCTAGCGCTATTATATGTTTTGAAGGTAAAGAGAGTACGCCCACAAAACAACCCGGTACATCTCTTCCCATCGGGAGGAAAGTGTTCTGTCCCCCTATCGTTTCCCTAAACCAGAAGACACAAAAACGCTAGTCCGTTGAACTGTAGAGGCGTTGAACGAATAAAAACAACACTCTGGAAACATTTTACTAGATATTGAGCGAAATGAAATGTCCGACGGAGACTAGATTACCGCCTAATGACTGTTGCTTCCAACCAGGCTCGCCCTAACTATCTGATGGTAGCCAATTTACCAAAGTACCTAATTTAAAATTTTCCATAAAATGTCATAAAATAGTTCTAAAATGGAGCTTTAGGCGACACACACCTCAATTTATAACTGCTTCTAACAAAATTGTAAAATTCATATTTCCAACCAACTACAATGGGTTGGTCCTAAAATTAACAATGGTTTAGCTGCCAATAGTCTAGTCCGGCACTGATGATGTGTGTGCAGGGACTAAATATAATTTGATAAGGCGATGCTGTAAAACATTTTTATCTCCAGTTACCAAGTCGAGACAACATTTTACTCCTTGTTTGCACGTTAGTAAGTTCGTCTGTCGCAAGGGAGATTGTGCATAATGCAGTTGGATGAGGTGAGGAATTTTATTTATTTTTAATGTTTTACATTTAAATTAATAAACTAAATTAGAATTATTGATCATACAATTTTAATTTAAAAAAAAAAAGTTATTTTTAAGTAGAACATATTATAAATTAATGGTTGAACGATTTTGACATTTAGACGGTGCATTTCTATTGTTAAACAGCCTCTCGCGGTTACATCCGCGAAAGCCACCCCAGAAACAGACCCTTATGGGTCCAGTTTCGTAAAGATTCGTTCTTATCCCAGCAGACATCCGTCTGGAACAGAAAAGGTGTAGTGAAGTAGTTTCTCGGATTCGGTGTCGGAACTGCGGAACCAATGAGTGGCAGTTCGCCTATCTTGACCTCTACCTAGGCTTACCATAAATGTTGTAACAAAGAAAAGTTTTTTTTTAAATTGCAAATGGCATTTATTACTTTTACATCGTGTTAGTTTAATATACAAATTTAAAACAATTGAAAATATAAAAAGCTTACTCGCAGCGGTGTCCGTTGCCTGCAATGCAATCCTTTAAACGTCCGTTGTCAAGAGAAGCACGCACTCTTCCATTGGAAAATTCTAAACTGCCAATCGTATGGATTATTTTTGGGACTTTAAATTATAATGGCATTTCGAGCAAGCTGCACTCTCTAGTGCAGCTTGCTCGAAAACTGACCATAAACCTTGACTCGATGAAGGGTAGTCTTCAGCTCTGATCAAGCCTTGTCTTGAGACTTGCTGGGAGGACTATACTTCTTCATTGAATATGGCGTTTTAAGGGGTCAACTACCTTCTCAGAAATGGTGTCTTGACATACTACAAGATAAGTAATACCCTACTAAACCATGACTGAAGTCGGATAACGCCCACGTTACACTCTGTAGACTAATTGGGAATCTTCCTTAGAGCTTTTGATCATAAATACGATTTTTTCTAATGTTGCTCATTGTAAAACGAATCGTCAAATCAAAACATCCAATGTAAAAATTTTCTCATCCGTAAACAGAGTTTTTCTGTGAGTTCCCCTTGCGTACCGCTCCAGTGTTTGTTTATATTTTATCACCCATTTACATTTCATGTTTAATTTATCAGATAGGAAATTCGAACTAATTCATCTCTAAAGATACGCGACATGGCTCTAGGTGCTATCTTTACTTTCCGAGATAAAATCTTTTGCTTTCGGATAAGATTTATTAGAATTCTTCCCCTTAACTGCCTTGAAGTTATTCGTACGAACACTACGTGGACGGCCAGATCGTTATCTTTCACAATCAGAGGAATTCCCATTGTACCTATTAATAGATAGCCCGGTACACAAACATTTGAGAAGTAACAATTGTATTTGTCTCCATAAATGCTTTATGTAACCCAATCACAGAGATTTTGTTCTCTTTATCACCCCACTCCATTTTAATATCACAAAATGTTGTACAATGTATTGGCGCCAAATTAGAAAACACAATAAACAATCGTATAAAAAAGACAGATACCAATTTCCAAATTAAAATGTAATGTCGTTATTTTTTATAGTATACGGGGGCAAACGCTACCGCGATGCTGTCACTTTACGATCGTGTCAAGTGAGCGAGAGGTACTTCCTCGGTCGTGTCAGCCCAATTCCGTTGCATACGAGGATGTAGTGTCATGCAACATGCATGGCACCACCTCCTTCTATGCAGCATGGCACTACCTCCTCCTAAAATTTAATTGTAACAGTATTTCATACAATTGGCAGACTAAATATGTATAGATTAAGCTATATTGTTCAGTTCCTCTGCTGGTCTACTGGCAACAGTGCTATTGCACTAGATAAAATAAATGGAGGTAAACGAGGAGACGGATAATCTAAAGACAGACAAAAATCCTAGAACGTGTCATTATCACGATTTTCGTACGATTTCTACGATTCCGCATCTGTATTTTATATAAATTGTCTCTTACTGCGAACTCTTAAACCAGTTAATTTTTAGTTTATCTGTCTTTTTAGTTTAGTTTCTAACAGACTAACCGAGGCTACGAAGGCGGCCCTAAGAAAGAAGACTACACACGCACCGCCGTGGTCTCGGTAGTAATAGTACAAGGGTCAAGGGACGCTGACTGGATTATGCGTTTACATGGTCCCGCTGGCGGCGGTTGGCACTAAATATCAATTGTATTTCTCCTGTTTATTAAATAAATAAAAAAAACAGTAATCACTTTGATTGTAACTCCTAATCAGGTCTCTACTTAAAACGAAAATACAAAAATAGATATCGTATTAAAAAAGAACTCATTATGTTTTTACTGTCCCCAAGGCTAAGGGCCCTCACTAATGACGTGCCTACTTAATTATTAGGAAACAAAATACTCGGAACGCAACGTCCATATCTCGTTAAGAAATGTTACATATTATAATTTAAATATGCCTCACACCCGTTCCTCAAAGTTTGTTTTTAACTATGATTTAAATATAGTTCAAGTATAATTAATATTTAGATAAATATTTCCTTTAAGTTTTGTCGTTTGTATTTTTTTTTTGTTTGAATAAATTGGTTGATTGTGGGAAAACTAAAGAAGAAATCTAAGCACAACACATCCCTCTAATTTTTTTGTCAATATCAGTCGAAGTTATTTACTCGGTATCAATGATGCAAAAGAGCTTGGATATTGAGTTTACTCCATAAGGAACGATTTAAGTCTTGTGGTAGGTATAAAAAAATATGAGGAGTAAAGTCGTGTGAAACTGTAACGATCGGTCATCGTTTCACACAGCAACACCAACACCAGCGTGAATGTGAAGCATAAAGTAACGCTTTACCGCGCTTACATCGCTGTCGTCTCCGCGCACCTTTCACTTTAGAATTGATGTGCACTTCAGTCGCATTTCAGAACTGACGCACATATTTTTTATTTATGTTCAATAAACGTACCTAATTTAGTTTCGGATAAAGAGTATATGGATACCTATTTGTATATGGAAATAAATACCTATTTCAAATATAAAATGCAGTTGTATATCATGGGCTAAATACTAAGACCGGCTACAAATACTGTTACAATAAAAAAATATAGCCTTTGAATTTGGAAAATTACAATTATTATTAAACATATTTCTTTCTTATTTTCGCCAATCGGTGTTAACCATTTTCACGATGTGACAGTGCGAAGACCAAACTTCTGCGATAACATAATTTAATAATGTACCTCATGTTTATAATGTACTGCATATGTAATGTAATGTCATTTCTGAAACCTTAGATAGATAACATCAACCAAGTCTTCCGAATCAGGTACCGTCCACATAAGAGCTTTTAAATAATCTTGTTAAAATAGGCATACCTCACATGACAATCATCACTCAATGCGACGACGCGTCTTTACGCCGTCATGTGAAAATATGTATGGGCGCCCATATATATGTTCCTCATCAAGGCGTTTTTAACACGCGATAAAAAAGATCTCGTCTCTAGGCTTAACAGATAATCAACAACCTATCCGAGTCCCTTAACGAATTTACTGACCTTCATATCCAATCGCCACGCTCACTCAATAGGTACTAAGTACCAATTGATAATGGTTCATAGTTGAATCCGGCTTAACATTAGCTTCGGGTTCAAATTACGAGGCCGGGCCATTTGGCCTTCAGTACGCGATAGACACCAGTAAGACATAGTGAATAGTGCCCTGCTGCATTGCATCCGAGCTGGGTGACATGATCGGTGAGGTGTGTCTCAATGAACCCGCAGCAAAGTGACAGCTATGCCATCGCGTTTCCGTCGGTTCGTGACTTTCCAGTGTTCCATCAGAGGGAAGGAGTGCACTCGCACACTTGCCCCAAGTGGGTAACAAATCGGCTTAATTGAAATCGTTGGAATATGGATATGTACATTTTTTGCCCCTTTCAACTTAAAAAGAAACACGACACCTGCTGTTAAAAACGAAAGTATGAATTTAAGTGTCTTTTATAATCATTTATTTAAATACAGGTTTATTTTTTATGTCTCTCCGGTTAATTTTTTTATTACTGCGAATAAAGTAAATACATCGTCGCTAGTGATGTTACACTCGTTTCGAATACGGTTCAATTTTTGAAATTTGGCTTCTCTTGTCGCGGTATGACAGAAGAATTCATTCGCATTGAGGGAGGGGATTTTTACGGTGCACGCACATCGAAACGAATAACCCAACAGATACGAGGTAGGTTTGACGTTAGTATTTGAAACTTGTTTTTCAAATACTAATTGTTTTTGATATGTACTGTGTACACAAACTTAAATATGTACTTAGTCTGGCCATAAATACTGTTATAATTTAAAAAAATATGACAATTACATAAAAATTTGGAATATGTTAATTTTCCACGACTGTTCATTGTGTTTCCTCATTTTGGCGCCAAACATTGTACATTATTTTGCGATATTAAAATGGAGCGGGGTGATAAAGCGAATAGAATCGCTTTAACCACAGCAATCGCATTACACAAAGTAAGTATGAAACCAAATGCAATTTTTAAAACTCCCCTACGCTTGGTATTAGCCAACTGTTTGTGTGGTGGAGGAAGATCTGGCCGTCCAGGTAGTGTTAGTACGAAAAAGGTGGTCAAAACCAAAAAGGGAAAGAATTCGAAGAAATCCTGTCCGAAAGCAAACGATTATATTTCGGAAAATGAACATAGCACCGAGAACCATGTCGCGTATTTTAAGAAGTGACTTTGGCTTGGCAGTGAAGAATGTCCCCATGGAAGGCGAAAGTGCTTCTATTGACTGGCTACAACGTTTGAAGCACTATATTACAGCCAATGGAGACTTCGAATAAGCTTTTTATATTTTCAATTGTTTTATACTTGTATATTAAAGTAACACTGTAAAAGTTAATAGTGGTATTTGCAATTGAAAAATTCTTTGTTGCAATATTTATGGCAAGACTGGGTATACAAATAAGTTTTTACGTACATTTTTTTATATTTTATCAGAATAGGCCATCTTTCGGGGCCATTTTATGACTTCCGACGGCCACATATACCCGCATTATCGTTATGAAGATGTTCACCCTCCTTCCCTCCTCCCCTCCAATTGGCCACCGGATGAAAGAAACCGCGAAACATGCGTTAAATTTGGTTGTAAAACATGGCACTACCTACATTTATTTTTGAATAAAACCCGCTAACTTATAATACAGAAACCAAGTAGTTGCTAGTATACGGTGTAGAATATTCGTAAAATAGATTACAAAGTTAAGAGCGGCGACTTGGTCACTCACGTGGAGTAGCCGACGGACACAGAATGACGTCACAAATTCGAAATACAAAAAACTGTTTATTAATAAAAAACAAGTCTCAATACACCGCAAATTTTATCTCTGAAACTACAGAACGGATAACTCATTGAAGTAGATTAATTATGTGTGAATTACGGTAGCTCATAATGACAACCTTGAATGCTGTGCAAGCTGTAACGTCAAGTGCACTGTACTCAGTGTCTCCGATCATGCGACAACAATCTTAAAAACATGATATTTGTTTTAGTTATTTTAGCATTTAGAAAAAAAATGTAGCATTTTCTAAACAAATATCTACATCCCTATTTGAAATACATACAACACGAATATGGATCTCACTAATTATAAGTCAAATTGTTCAACGTAAAATTGAGCTCATTTAATTGGGAACAGTCGACGCCAAAAATTGCTAAACCGATCCAGTATTACAAAACTGCTTTAGATCCCTGCTACGAATTCATGACATTCAAAATTCACTGAACGTGTGAATGAACACCGTAATTTAATTAAAAATAATTTTACCGTAATTATTATATTGTATTGTAGGCTGTACAAAACTTTCGGCATTGACTGTAAAAAATACAGGAGAAACCACAACAGGGCATTCATTAATCATCATTTACCTGCTCTGTTAAGCGTGATAGGGCACACACTCACAAACCGTACCGTAAGAATATAATATGCATGTGGCTTATATTGGTACATGTATATACACTTTGGCACGTGGTCAGTGATAAGCACGGTCCGCCACAGATGTGGACAGATCTCGAGATAATCCAGACCATACAGAAGAGTGCTTTATAGACAACAATTATTATCAGTTTTCCTAGGGCTGGAATATAACTGGAAGAAACCACTTTTAAGTGATGTGAAATCTTTAAAATATAATTAAACGTTCCACAGAAAACAAATATTTGGCTACCTTCACATCACTAATTGTATCCTCGTGGCACAAAAAATACTAAAAACAGACAAATGGTATAATGGAATCGCTAATGGCGGCTGGCGATGGTCAGTATTAGTTACGCGTTTCCCCCTCAGGTCGCGTCTAGAGCGTCTCGTGTGCGGTGTGCAGTGATTGTGGCCCATGTGTTTGTGAATTACTCAATATAAAACACACTCACACATTTACATAACCTGGCGGAGTGACAGTGATAGAGTAACTCATCTACACACATAAACACACACCTATACACGTGTTAATGAATATTTGTTAGGTTGGCCGTATGCCGTAGGTTGTCTCGTCCCCAACTTTCGGACAGTGTAAAGGGGTGTCGCCTTGTTCTTGGCAATCCTGCCGAATTCTTATTGCTATCGAAGTCTTTGATATTCATGTAATGAACAATCCGTTTCAATGCCTCGTCACGCGTAGACTCGTCCGTCCGAGCCAGAACCATATATTTGAATATAGGATCGATAATGACAACTACGCCGCCACCTCACATCTCGCTTCCACAATACACAGCTAAGGGGTGACCGGTGGTTGAATGCCCAAAGCATTTTCTTATGCATATTTCTATTTCTCCTTCCTTTTAATCAATTATTGGCATTGCTATTCATTTAAGAAGAGTATCAGATCAAAGTTTAGGCCCAAGTTGATGATCTCTAGTTGATCTTACCCAGCTAATTACTGAATAAAGATATTTCTATTCTATTCTACTCTATTCTAACGACTCGAGCCTTTTTTTACGCGTGAAACCATCACGGCAGGGCGGAGATGGTTACGTTGGACTTGAGCGGACACTCGGTACACGGTGCTCCGTCTCGTAAGTCAGTGGCTATTCTCACTCTCTGTGATATTCCCTAGAGAAGGATGATTCCTGGAGTAATGACTCAAGCCTTTTGAGATTGTGTATGGCGAGGACGGCGTATTTCATACCAAGAAAGATACATACACACATAACGGTCGGTGCTACATATCAAGTGGCGTTTTCTTTTATTCCAATTGTAAACTTACGAAATGAATGATGGGCCATACTACTACGGTTCGCATTATAGGTCATTATCCGTAATCACAGTTCCTCTAATATTTCACACACATAAAATATAATAACAGTTATTAACGTGAATACTTCAGAACTATCCAGAAGTATAAACTAACGATTCAAATGGTAAGTTTATTTATTATATACCAGCAGCCCGTACCGGCTTCGCGCATATATTTCACAAAACGTGACAAAAAATCATGTATTTATAGAAATACAAAAATTATAAACTTTATATCGGCCTCGTAAACATTACACGTTACCATGACAACGAATTAAATTTAGGACGGAACAACGTCTGTCTGGACAGCCAGTTGTCAATAACTTCTGCTCGCTCATACATCTCATTGCCCACTCCACACTAATCTTTTAACTGCCTTCTATGACAAAAGGTTTTGCCAAATATATTTCATGGAGTGATTATTCAACTCCCTGCAGAATGTTGATCTCGAAACCCCATTCACACCCCTGTAGTCGTCGCAGTATGCCTGATTCATAGAATTACAGAATTTTGTGGCTTTTAATGAAATATTGTGTTCAGCTCATTGTGACTTCATCATCATTATCATTATCAGCCCTTAACGGTCCACTCTGGTCATATGCCTCTTTCAATGAACGCCAATACGACTGATCTCTTGTTACTCGCATCCATCCCAGATCGGCTACGGGCCTGTAAGGTTCTGGAGTGAAGGACGCGTTTAGGTCCGGGATGGATGCAATGTCGCTTTTTGGTGAAAATTCATGATATAAATATATTTTTTACATTTATCAAGTCTTGGTCATCACGTATACATACATTTTATAGGGGAGCCCATCTGAAGTGAAATGTAAACATATAATAAATGTAATGTAAACATATAATAAATGTAATGTAAACATATAATAAATGTAATGTAAACATGTAATAAATGTAATGTAGACATATAATAAATGTAATGTAAACATATAATAAGTGTAATGTATTCATCATCACATAAGATCAGCAAAAAAACTGAATCATTCTTTCTCACTTGAGCGAGAACAGCCGACACTGTGACATTGTATATGACAGGCTGATTTAGCTCACGGATTGATTCAAGTTTTTAGATTACTTACGCATTACAATAAAACTCCTTTATCATATTTTATCACCCCCGCCTTAAAATTAGATTTGACAAAACATAACCCGACACTAACACTTATTTCTCGGAAGAATGATCCTTGAGGCTATTGATGTTTAAGAAGGCATTCAAATTACATTAGAGGAGATGGCTGGGTGCTTCCGTCTGTTTGGGACCAAGGGATAAACATATTCATAAAAAACTACACACACAACACCTCACAATAGTAGATGCAATAAACAATCACTTTTCGCCTTAATCGGTGCAACTTGATAAGTAAATCATTGATTGAGATTCAGTAACTAGTGTCATAGAGAATATTTGTCGAGTTAGTTCTCCTGTTTTCCGCTGCTGTTGTCAGGTATCTGATACGTTGGGCCTGTTAAGCAACTAAAGAAACACCTAAAAACCTGTTAAAGTAGTGGTTTTATTGTAAACTTAGAATGATTACATTGGGATGCTACACATTTACACTACACGTGATCAGAAAGACGAAATCTCAAAAACTCAAAATTGTCTTGTCTTGATTTTGGAATTACCTTTAGTTGCTGGCGTAAAGCCGTAGATACTGTTGATCTTGATAGTTAAAACAACATTGTCGATTACTGCAAACAAGGCAGACCTGATTAATTACCTTTTGTTGTGTTCCATTTAATGGATGAATTACGGCGGCATACAATTGCTTATGTGTAATTAAACACTTTTTGGATGTGATATGCTAAGGTAAAACTATATAAATTTCAATCGTCCCTTATATGTCACAAGTACTAGGATTAATTTTATGAGCTCTTGATTTGTTTAGCATGTTTCATTAAAAGAAAATTAAAGTGTTCTTGGTTTGTCTATGAAACAAGTTAAGCAGTATGTTTGAATCGTGCGAATTACAACGGTAGGATAGTATTTGGAAAACGTTGGGTTAGAAACAGAAAATTGTTATACGTTTTTCACATTTTTGTGTTTTCGTTTTTTTTTCTTAGCACGTGTTATATGTTATATACTTTTGTTTTAGCAAAACTACGGTGTTACTTTAAGAGCAAAAAATTTAAATGTTTGGACACCAGAATTAAAATCCTGGAAGAGAACACTACTGAAACCCAAAACTGATATTCTTAGTGATGGTAAGATTAAAGATAAATAAATGCATTTTCTTACAGAATAGTGGGGCAAACGAGAAATCAGAGCCTTTTAACGACTAACGACGCCCATGAACATCCACATAATTTCTATGCCGATGCGTTGCCCTCCTTTCCCCTTACCCCAATGGGCCAAAAGCTACTTACAAACTGCACACACAGAAGATGTTACTTTATAGAGGTATTACGTGAGCGACAGGTACCACCTCGGAGGACGTAGAGTCATGCACCGTGGATGGCACTACCTCTTCCTAAAATATTATATATAACATGTGTATTATTGTTTAATCTAATAATATTGTTAAAAGTTGAAATCGCTCTGGTAATTAATACGCTGTTGTTCGTTTAGTTTCAGTATGTGTTAAATCGGGGGAATTTGTGGCGGTAATAGGTCCAAGGTAAGATATTTTATAGTTTCTATGGTATTATTACTCACATTATTCTATCAACAATTTTCAATAATTGGATGGTGAAATATCCATCCTTTTTTCTGTTTCTTTTTATAGTGTAGGAGCGAAACCTACAATCGGAGTCTTTACGACTAACGACATTCACGAACATCCGCATAATCACTATTCTATGCTTTTCTCTCCTCCTCCACTCCAATGGACTATTCTTTATTGTACTAAATAAAAAACTTTACCGCTTATCGGTGCACATGTGAATTCAAAAACACTAACAATGACATAACGCCCATATGGTGGCTCATGCCTGTCACTATGGCTTTCACTGTTTTAGTGGTGCTGGAAAAACTACGCTGCTGGCTTCTTTGGCAGGAAGATGTACGTTGCCATCCTCAGGTTCTGTCACGATAAACGGAGAAGACGTGCACGCTCTCCAGCGGGCAGTGGACATCGTCCCACAATGCGACGTGTTCGTGGAGAGTTTATATGTTCATGAACACCTGATATTTATGGTGCGTTTAGTTTTACTAAATAATAAATATATGTACAATGTGTAACAAAAACCCTGTTGTTCCTTTTGAACATGTATATATCTATAGGTATACCCTTATCGTAATTAATAGTCTGATAAAGTTAAATATAGGCTAATCAGCCATAATAATCAAAGAAATAAATGTTTAAAAAATATTTACAATTACGTAAATGTCTGCGCAAATGGCTACGGCGTCACAGCAGTTTGTCACGTGACGAGCTCATGACCTCGAGTACACCCGGGGTCATGAACATTTCCTATACGGTGATTGTTCCACCAAACCTATCAGGGCTACGGGACATTTTAATTCACTAATCATTTTAGTGTGGTGGTGTAATATTTATTTTGTATTTTTAAGTTGACCAGTACTCCTAAATGACTTTCTTTTTTAGAATTGAATATCGTTACTGATTATACCCTTGGCAGGAACAGCAGGATTTTTATTACACATTGTATCTTCTAAATAATAAATAGATACGTCTTCGATTGTTATCGATTGGACGTTCAAAATTTTTCCATCTTTCCTGTTCACAACCAAAAGCAAAATAAATAAAAAATAATTACGATATAACCAAAGAATATGCGTGATCTTCAAAGCTAAGGAATTAAAATTTTGTAATTCCATAAAGTATGATTCAAAGATTAGATATACCAGAGGTTCATCATTTCTTTATCGTGCTGAACACAAAGATTCTGCTGCAACATATTATAATTATCACAACCTTTATACAGACGGAAATGAAACTGGGGAATGCGAAGAAGACACACAATCAAGACGTGCTGCAGATGTTGATAAAGGACCTGAACCTGAAACACCTGGTAGACGCGCGCATCAGATCGCTGTCTGGCGGTGAGAGGCGGCTGCTCTCCTTGGCCACTTCGGTATGACCTGTACCATTTTAGTTCGGTGCATCGGTTTACAGAAATACCATAGGGAACTGTCGTTCTAAAGCATCCCTGATGTACGTGACAGAAAACATATCTCTGTTCTGTGTTGTTCATAATTTTTTTTTTTTGATTTTACAAAGTTATAAGTATTAAGTATGACGTGTATAACTTAAACATATTTCTTTGCAAAGTCGACCTTACATGCATGATTTTAAGTTGTTTTCACGAAATACACAATCTGACGATGAGATCATTTGTATGGATGGTTTTGTGACACAGATTGTGTATCTTGGCATTTTTCTAAATCAATGGTTTCGTGTAATATATTTTATACGCAAGAGGTAGTGCCGCGAATCATAGAAATCAAACCCGCTGGTTTGACCCAACTGACGCCTAAACAAGACTTACTGTGTCTACAGCTCTGTCGAACTGAACGTAGAGTTAAATGGTGATGACTCGTCTATGTCTCCGTGTAGGCTTTCCAGGATAGCCACGATCTACAGTAATGAAGATTACAACTGGGAGAAAGAAAGAGAGAGAGAGAGAGGGAGAGAGATTCGAGTCTCATTGATTCTAAAGTTCATCTAAAATATGTAACTATGAATACCTAAAAGGTAACCTGACAAAACGCGGCCCCGGTCGAATTACCTCTCGCACTATACCAGTGCAGTATGTAGCCTATATGTCGCGTTTCGTGTGGGTTATGACCTGAGGCCCATAACAATTATACGAATGCTTATAAATGGGCATTTATAACCAAGAATATGTCTATCCATACTGGTCTGCCCCCTAGTACAAAGTGTGAACAATACAAGAATTTAAAAAATATTGAATTCAAAACTTTTATACTAATACATTTTTTTTAAATAATTCCCAATTGACGTTAATTTTGTTGTTCCAGCTGTTGTCTAACCCTCAAATAGTCGTTTGCGACGAGCCCACGACCGGCCTGGATAGTCAGAACGCGACGCTTGTGGTGGGCGTGTTGAAGAAGTTGTCTATGGACGGAAAAATAGTGATCTGCACGCTGCACCAGCCCGCTTCGGACCTGTTCGCCAAGTTTGACTCGCTGTGTCTCGTGTCGGAGGGTAGGCTGGTGTTCCACGGGACTCACGAGGACTGCAGGCGTATGTTTGAGAGGTCGGTTAGCCGGGAGGAATACGTCATTTTATATATAACTTAAAAGTGTAACATTTTCTGATTAAATTTTATATAGTATAGAAGGAGCAAACAGCCACCAAAGTCATGTGGTGACTATCAACGTGTATTAAAATCCGAACGTGCAGAGCTGCTCTCCTTCGCCCCAGCCCACTAATAGGCCACCGGTTACTTGTAAACCGAACGCGACATCATAGCCATCGCTATGTTGTCTACTAAGAAAGAGGTACCTTTATGGTTGTACCGGCCCAAATCGACTGCAGCGCAGCATGGCACTACCTAAAATATATTGGATAGTTTGATCGTTGAAATCATTCCATAGACTAAATATAATATAATAATCTTAATATCAGCGATAAAATTATTTTATATTTCCACGGTTAGCAACACTTATTTATTTAATAAAATATATTTTTGTCTATTAACGGTGTTCTGGTACAAGACCCGAACTTAAATGGATCGTCTGTCATTATATTGTTCATCTGTCTCTATGCACCGTACGTGCGTAGAGAAAGGCTTGCCAATTGTCATAAGTTGATCCATGTGCATTTTATTTATTATCTTTGTCTTTAAAAAAGGGCATCGGAGCCAAAGACCGCCCCTGAGCGCACTCATAGTCTTCACGTAGATATACGTCGCACACGTACAAATTAATAATTGGTCTCAAAAAAAGTAAAAATTATAGCACCGATTTCCTCAAAATTTATTCAACGCATTTTCATGCGGTATTCACCAACGGGTGGAGCGATTCCCGAGGAATCTTAGTTTATGACTTGATGGTTATTCACGGGCGAAGCCGGGGAGGAGCGCTGCTTATGTATGTATATTTTCTATCTTTCTTCATGTTTAGTTTACAATTAATAATAACTATCATAATATACTAATATGCTAATAAGCTATCATATACAAATAATTGCAAAATTTCAGTAAGAATCTAAAGTGTCCCAACAACTACAACCCAGCGGAGTTCTACATAAAGGCCCTGTCCACAGAAGTGCTCAACCGACCCATCACCGAGAAGATCTCGGAAAATAACCATGAACTTAACCGTTACGTAACCAGTTATGCGCCTATCCCCCGCCACCTGTTCCAAAGGTAGTGCAATTATAATATATTATTGTGAAATACCTGTGTTACCAAATGTTTTTTGTTTTGAAGAGATTAGTCAAATATACTCGCATGATGGAATAGCTGGTTAACCGTTCTGGTTGATGAAGGAAATTTCTATAGTGGATTTATTTGCAATAATATCACATTTACAATAAGTCATCGCCAGTTTCGGTGACCTGATTTAATAATTAATCAGTAGGATATATATACTCGATTATAACTAGGGCTGGTCTTCGAAACTCGACGCGTGTTGCGCCTGTTTTGAGCGTGGGTGGGCACTCCAAAACTCTTCATCCTTGCCAAAAAAATTGTAAAAACTATATAACTGCACTCACTAAATCGGATTTTATAATAGAAAATTGAAAAACAAATACCCATCTATTTTGTAAATTTACGTATCTGGTGAATGTATAACATTTTATGTAACTGCTTGACACTCGAGTTGTGTTGCCAACACGAACCTAACGGAACCGCATACATTAAAGCACGTCAAGCCCCGCGTAAATTACTAAACCAAGTTGTAGCACTGTACATAGAAATTAACATACATGTATAGACATAGGTACTACCAACGTACACACTTTAGTTTCACCCGTCCAAGGGTGACAGGAGGAGCACGAGCTCCCTCCCCCCTCCATTTGCGTCCGCGCCGAGGCAATTTTAGTAGTAGCTCACAGAAAAAGGGAACCCACGGTCTCCCTGACCATGATAATAATAGTCAAATCAGCTGCTATAAAAATTCTCATATCGGGATGCATCCCTCCCATCTGAGGTCGTATCTCTTTTCAACCCCAAACCTTGTTTCGTCACATGACGAGCACTTATAGCACTCCGAGGCAGCTCTATCGGGCTTCCCTTCGCTTCCAGAACTTAAATTTAGTTCCGAAAAAGACATACTTTCTAGATACTCCAAAAAAAACTTTGCTCTTCTTCTCATACAGACGAGTAAAAAGCACTGTCCTGTATATTTATTGATTACTAAAGATGGAATAGTGTATATCGTAGGTACCTATTATTATGAAAAAAAGAAACAATTTAATATTACTATATAATATGTTATAAGATACCCATGCAATCAGTATTCATATACTAATGCGATATGTATAAATAACACTATAAACACATTAACTTTAGATTTATCGATTCTGTCCAAAATCTTATAGCCCACATGAATGTTAAACGAAAAACAAACTTCGTTCCGCCTACATCATTAACTATCAATGATATCCACATAACTGGATACCGGTTATTGTAGTTGACGCCATTGACGCCGATAGAACAATCGGTACAGCTTCTTATTATTGACGAATGTACTGAAAGAGGCTACAACGGACAATAGACGCTATGGTCAGCTATGGCTGACAGTTCACAATTTCGGACTTAATTAAACTTGAAACATGCGTGATAATTATTTTGTCAGTATACTGTGTAGTGTTAGGCCGTATATTTGAAATTCTTGCAAATACATAGCTATCCAGTTATCTTGAGATCTGCGGTAAACCTAGTGGTTTTGTCTTCACCCGTGGACTATAGTCTGTACACCATATTATGTTTTTTATTAGATTTTATGAGACAAGTCTCGACCACGTTATCTTTTTAAAATAAGTTTCCATCCTTGAATCGGTAATTATCTCTTCTCTCTTCAGTCTACTTTAGTCCACTACTGACTGACACTGAGCCCGATGATCAGATCTCTTCATACAGTTATTACGACCCCGCCGCAGGTCGTCTCGCCACCTAGAGGGAAGGCGTCCCACGCTACCTTTTCGTTGACGCAGCCTCCACTCTGAAAGGCGTCCGTTCCATCGTTTGTCGTAGCGAATGTATATGTTGCCAGCCCATTGCCACTTCAGCTTGTTAGGCTTCAGAGCTATGTCGATTACTTTAATCCTCATGCGAATTTCTTTGTTGCGGAATTTATACCTGAGAGCCACACCAAGTATAGCTCCTTCCAATGCCCGCTGACTGAATTTGAAATTGAATCGTTGGACCAGCCCCACAGTGAGTGTCTACGTCTCAGTTCCGTATGTCATGACGGGTAGGACGCACTGATTGAAGGCTTTGGTCTTTGAGCTCCGCGGTATGGGTGACGAGAAGGTACGACGAAGCTTCCCAAAAGCTGTCCAGTCAAGCCGAATTCCTATTAACTTCATCCCAATTGCAAGGCTTACCCGAGGGAAACATACTTCCGAACTACCTCAAGGGCTTCACCATTTACAATTATAGGGCTTGGGGTTACATGTGAGTTGAACATGACCTTTGTTCTGTACAAGTTCATACCCAGCCCTACCCGTTGGGAGGCATAATTTAAGCTGGCCAACACTTCCTGCATCTCTTGCAGTGATTCTGACGTGATGACGATATCATCGCGGAGGTGCAGAAGCGAGATGCGATCTATGTCAATGTCGCGTCCTTTCCATTTCAGTACTTTAGGGACGTCCACCAATGCACTTGTGAATAGTTTCGGGGAGAAAATATCCTCCTGTCGCATGCCTCGGTGCGACTGGAGGGGTCTTGTCTGTACGTTCTGGAGTTGGATGGTCATGACGGTAGAGTCTTATACGCATCTCAGCACTTTGATGTATCCCAGTCGACCCGGCATTGCTGCAAAGATTCCAAAATAGCCCAGATTTGGTTAGAGTCGAAAGCGTTCTCGTAGTCCACATGTATTATGCATAGGGGCTGATTACATTCTTTAGTCCTCTGAATAATCTGCCTGTGTAAATTGTCTGAATGTACGGCGCGAAAGTCTTTTCGAAACCCGGCCAGTTCCAATGGCTGGAATTCCTCAAGTCTTCTTGCGAGTCGATTCGTAACTACCCATGAAAGCAACTTATGATCGTGTGTTTTTGAGCAGCGATTTGTCCCCATAAGAAGTATGATGCAATATTATGATCTTGTGCCACGCCGATGGAGTTCTCCCTGTACGAATGACGACTGAAGATTGAAGCGACGATTGCCGATTTCTAACGGAGTTGGTCGTAGCTTGGACTTTAGAATACGTTCGGGCTTAAAGTTAACTTTAGAGAGGCTCGTACAAATCTATGATCGCTACCGGAATTGAACCTGTTGATTACTGAGACATCTCTAAATATCTACTCACAGTCTGTTATGATAAAGCAAATCTCGTTTTTTGACCTACCGTCAGGGCTACACCAAGTCCATTTCCTCTTTTTTCTTCTAGAATCGCTAAGTATATTTAAACATTTGAATACCTTTTACAGCGGTTTTACATATTAAATACCTATTTTATAAGCGATAGCCGACAGATCACAAAAGTTGTGTTCTCGTTTTAAGAAAAATTAAAATCACTAAACTAAATTTTTTTTTCGGTCGGAACGGTACACTTCCTCATCTAACACGACACAAAGACGGTGCGACGTGTCGGTCGCGGCGGCTGAAGCGATCCGCAATATGTTGCGCCTGCTCGACAACCTTATGGCCTGAGAGGGAAGGACCCTCTGGTCATATATCCTCATCTATACTATGCTTAATACAAGTTTACAATATAGGAAGAGTGAGAGTATATGAGCAATTCAAACTTTTTAACAACCGCACTACCAGGAGATAATCAGGCGCGTGCCGCTCCTTCACCGTCACCGTTCCCTCCTTCTGAGTTTCCCGTAGTCTGTGTGGGATGGGCCCGCAGCAGACTATCGGAAACTCACAAACAGCACGAAGCGCGACGCCATTTCCCTTGAAGTTGGTACCAGGTGAGTAAGAGATTGTTCACCTCGGGGAGTAAGAGATTGTTCACCGATTCAGCTGTAACGCAGCAATGACTCCTACAAAACCAATATACCAAAAATGGAATAAAGAGTACCATTAATCTGAAATGTTTTAGTGGATTTTAATATTTTATATATGGATTGTTGATTCCTATGAAAATTATACGGGGTAAGACTCGAAGACACCAACGCCCTCGCATATTCCCAAATAGCGTATGAATCAAATATTTGAGCATCAATTTTGAACATCGACATATTTCAAATGTATGTACTGTCAAAAAGTATGTGGTCATGCGCATTTTGCAATATTTTAACTGTTGGGAATAAAGATAGCGCTGACGTCTGACGTCTATTCAAATGATACCCATGGCGGTCTATCGGATCAGCAGTCCATTAAATACATGTCAATGTAAAAATCTTGAAGATTTGTTAAGACACGCATGCTCACACATCGGTGACGCATAAGACAGCAGCTTGATAAGCAATACTTTGTAATTTAAAGTTATAATAGCATGTTGTAACGTTAGCTACAAAGTTATAGACCTTGACATGGGCAGCATGGCGTGTGCAACATACACATTAGAATATTTATATAACTTACATGATATCGTATTATGCAACACCGCCTTTACATTATATTTACATCATGCTGTCAAGATGATGATGTTACAAAAAAGAGAAAAAAAAAAAGAAAATTGTGTTGGTAGATAGCGCACAAAATTGTGTTGGTAGATAGCGCACAAAATTCATAAATTCGTACTGTGACGTTGTTGTCCTCGTACTAAGTATTATTACGAAGAAGAAAGCCAGTTTCCTATAAGGAAACATAGTTTGGAAATAGAAGTCCCATGGTCGATCACACATAGGAGCTTATGGCCTGTGTGCAGCATCAGATATTGCAAGTAGAGATGCAGTGTCATCATCATCATCAGTCCACGTCATCCAGTTGTTTGTTTATTATAAGAAGGGAGGTGCTGCATATCTGTCAAGATATTTACGTAGTCTGTACTGTGGTAACAGCTATGACAGCTGGTGCCCGTGTTACACACGTACAACTTCCAGTACGGCCCGTGTATCCATGGGATGAGGGCACCTTGGGTGTGTCCTCTCGGATGTGTTATAGCCTGCCATCGTACATTTAATATTCCTCACCTAGAGTCCATCTCTTGGGATGGTCACACAGCCCTCCCGCCGTATAAGTATATAACAAGGGAGATCGTCTCCCCACCTGGTGAATGGTCGACCAACACTTCGCTTTCCTAAGCGCGGCCTCCATCTCACCCTCCTCCGGCCAGATTGTAATTTGTATTTACTTAATATAATTTTTTAATAAATTAATCTTCATTTGCAAGACTCTTCTTTTCCGGACCTCAACTTGTGCTGTAGAAGAAGAGAAGCGCAATACAGTTCCATCGGATTGCTTTGAGTGTTCGACGGGCGACGAGACTAGGTTTTCGGGTCGTGAAAGGGACCGACACGATTCTCTTCCGCAGATGGGAGAGATCCGTCCCGACATGAGAGTGTGTTATAACAGCTCATTTGACTAGTATTCTCATGGCCAGAGCGATCGAGAGGACCGTCCTGCCCCGTCTCTGACGTCTGGGGTAGCTCGCGCGCAGTTGCCAAAGTGGCATCGTCGATGACGTGAATGTTTGAAGGTCATGCAGGGTATCATAAGCCACTATGGCAAATGGGCACTTATGCGGCCACCCTTCACCGAGGGGATAGTTGTCCCCTCGCGATCCAACCCGGGTTATGAGGTTCGCCTCGGTACGCGTAGCCCTCGCAGGGCAACCTGCGAAGATGACCAAGAAGTAGTAGGATAATGTCTGGGGGGCCCGTACCCCCTTCACCTTCGAACGGTTGGTATTTGCAAGAATAACTATATGAAATAAATAATAATAATAAAAAGATTATGAAATACTATTGCAAAAATATTCATTTTATATATGTTTATACTAATAATACAAAGTAAACCCGAATTGTTTGTTTGTTTGTATAATTCTCAGGAACTACTAGGCCGAATTTTAATTTTTTTTTGTTTTGAGTTTATTTATCGAGGAAGGTCATATATGTCTCTACGATTACTGAAGCGAAGCAACGCGGGTGAAACCGCGAGGTGATGATATGCTTCTTTTGTGTAAAGGAAACATTGATTTACAAAAATACAAGGTACACGATTTCATACTTTAAAAAAAATTGTAATTCAATTTTTTTTTTCAATTTAAATTTTTGGGAGCATCACGCGCGCGGTCGCTAAAGTGGAGGTTGGTTATGGTTCCTAGAATATAGCTTGTGCGACACTAAATGAAACTAAATTAAATAAAAATACGTTTTTTTAGGTACAGACGGAATTGGCTGAAACAAGTAACATTATTATTGTGGAGATCGTATCTGTGTTTTAAAAAGGATTTGAGGAGACATTGCGTACAGATCTTTATTTCTACGGTAAGTTAACTTGTGTGAATAATGTTAAATACACGTGAAGTTACGACTTAGCTCGGAGGATCCGCAAGCTGAAGTGGCCATGGGCAGGAGACATTGCTCGCAGGCCCGACAACCATTGCGGAAGATAGTTTCTCGAGTGATGACCCCTCACCAGTAGACCGAGTGTGGGGATGGCCTCACACACGGTGGACAAATGACTTGGCTAAGGTGATGGCCGCCTCCTACGGCGCTCTATTGGGGAGGCCTATTGTCCGCAGTGGGCAAAGTCTGCCTGATAATATTAAAAGTTTTCACGCACATTTTACTCACAGGGTCACAGCAATGAGCAATAAGCATTTTTTTATACAAAAGCGGGGCAAACAAGCAATCGAAGGCTTTTTACGACGAGCGACCATCCATGAAGATCCATACAATTACTATGTCGATGCGTTCCTCCCTTCGCCCCCCCCCCCAATGGGCTACCGGCTGCTCACAAATCGCACGAAACGCGACACTGAAGATGTCTATGCATGGCATTACATAGGATATGTAGCCTGGCACTAAATACTGATACGTTGATTATTTCTAAATGTATATTGTTAGAAGAAATAAGAGAGAAGCGTATAGGTATGACAAATGGCGAACCAGGTACACTCATTTGATGGACAGCTACAACTGTTTGTCTGTGTGTGATCGATTTTCTCAAATTCTACTAATCGCATTTCCATGAGGTTTCCACCCATAGATAGACCGCTTGCAGAGGGTGGATCTTACTTAGTGTATAATTTGTCAAAGTAACGTTCCATCGCCTGTTATTCTGTCTCCCCAGTAAAGCCGGCCTAAACTACACTAGCCTTGCTGCATTGCAGCCGAATTGGGCCCTTTTCTTACAATTGAGTTGTGTCTGAGAAGTTAGCATATAACAGAACATTACAACCCGATTATACTAACCCGACATATTGCAGCTGTTCTCATCGCTGATCATAGGCACCTGCTTCATCAGTATATCGGGCACCACGCAGCGAGGCGTCCAGGACTTCAAGGGCTTCCTCTGGCTGATGTGCTCGGAGGTCTCCTTCATCCTCTCCTACAGCGCGCTGTACGCCTTCGAGGCCGACCTCACGCTGTTCAAGAGAGAGGCGGGGGTCTACAACACCTCGGCCTTCTTCGTGTCCAGGTTTTTAACTATGGTGACTGTTTTCTGATTACTTAACTAGCAGCAGTCCGTAGTACCCACATACCCCAATCAAAAACATACTCTTAGCGGTCATGTTTCACAAAATCTCGTCTAACCACCCGTAGCTTTATGTGTTATTTGATAGCCTAACTTTGATAAATAAAAAATTTAAGAAGTCAGCTGCGGAAGTTTCCGGCTCTGGAAGTTATGGGAAAAAATGTGATAGAGGTCGGAATAGATAATTCGGTATCCTTTGCGGTTACTGCTGACATAGTTTACAAAAACAATATTAGCCACAATATTTTAATAGCAATAGCTTATCATCCATTTTGCACTCGTCCTGCGTGAGTAAATATGCATAACATTAATATTAGTACGTATTTCATATTTAAAAAACCAGTATATAAGGGTAAGCAAATATCTTCAAATTGTACACTTCAGCTTGTATTTCATATTTAGTGAAACTTATTTAAATTGGTTATTTCATATTAAGTGAAACTTATTTAAATTGGTTATTTCCATTAAAATGTCAACTTTCGACTGTACTACGGGCGCTTTCATCATTCCCTACATCGAGCGCGGCAGGACCTTGGAATTGTTGTCCATAGTTCTACGGCAATCATTAAATATGTCTGAAAACAACTTGTGTTTTGTAATTGGTGACATTCAAAGACATATTCTGCCTTCTTTCAATAAGCACTGGGCTCAAGCATCACGGAAAAAGGACAAATTTATTCGGATAATACAAGTCAGGATATTCAGTACATCCGGAGTCTGAAGCACATTCACTGCCATCAACTTCTGGTGAACGAGGAAGACCGTGCATTGCTTATCTCAGACTCCTCAGAATCGACAAAGAAAAGGAAAAACACTCTTTTACTAGAAGAATATGGGTTTGAGCACGCATTTTTGCAAGAACTACGGGCCTTAGGAGAGTATTCAGAGACAACTTATTGAAGAAACGAGAAACTCTGAGAGTGAAATGAAAAAAAAATCTCGACTATGTGGTTGGAGTCAAACCAAATGAAGTTTTTATCTGATAATGAAGCATTGAGTGGTTTTACTGATTCGGATCTAACTAAAGCACAATATATATATTTTAACCAACCAACGAAAGAAAGTGTACAATGTTTCCCCCTATTACAAAATACAACTTGCTATCCACTTCTTCTACAATCGAAACCACAAATATTTATGCTAAAGTGTAATCACTTTAATAATAATATTAAATTAATTATAATTAATAAGTAATCCCGTAAGTCTTGTATGTTAATACATACAACACTTACGGGACCAGTTGCCAGAATTTTAAAAATTGATTCGCTTTCCAAGAACAACTCAGAAATTTAATCATTTACTGTAAATGGGGATGGGCTGGTTCATCTGGTCAAAGTCAATAGAAGTAGAAACTGCCAGAGGAATCGGAAATTATTTCAGATCCCAATCCGTTCTTTAGTTCCCATTAGATTAATTGATGACCTCTCAAACGCCATTATTTGTCAAAATCCAGTACCTTCATCTGTTCGTTATTGTGGACCCATTTCTATTAAATTTAATTTGCAACGAAAGCTAAGGAAGTTTTAGACGAAATTACCAGACAAAGTATTCAAAACGCTTTCATATACTTCAGATCATTTCAAGTTTAGGGAAGCCCTATGTGAGAAATGTGAACGATCTTCATGAAGAGGCACTAAGTCTTCAAAGGTGGTACCTGAAGGTGATCCCACATCTACACCGGAAGTAATTTTAGTTAAGAATAGCGAGGATATTAACAATTGGATATAATATTATAAGTAACCAAAACCTAGTTATATAAACCAATAATATATAAGACTTGTCTAATCTGAGATCAATTAGTTTAGTGTGAGGAATAGATTTTATGTGTTTTATTATGCTTGTGTGATAAGTAATTGTTTAAGTTTTCTTAGTTTTACTCACATTAGCACTTATTTATAACAAATAAATATACAACTGCTCGTATTTTTCCCTTTTCTTTCTTTTCACCTGAAAAAATATGAAAAATATAAAAATTGGTTATTTTTAAAATCTTCGCGTACTAACGTCTGTAACTTCAAGGTTTTACCTTGAAGTTACAGACTACTGATCCGATACGGACCCAAATTTTCCACTGTGCGCCGTTTAGTCCGCGTGTTACGCCAGAGTCGTGGGTAATTAACTGGGCCAGGCCGTGGTCAAATAGATACTGACCGTGCCAGCCATATCCGGCTGTAGTGGTATGTAAATAAAAAGATTTAAAAAAATTATAACAAAGAGTATTTCACTAATATATATATAATCCCGCATCCATGACAAAGGATTGAGAGATAAAATAACCTGACCTAACTACTATTTAGTAAAACTTTTGTCCCTCCATATCTCGAACAGTTGACATGGATCTCACATTAAACTGTATTAAAAAACCGGCCCCGAGCGAGTCGAAGTTACACTTAGAGGATTCCGTACGAACGGTGCGAACGATACAACTTATAGCTATAAGTTGACAAATTTATATTTGTGGACGCCTGCACACATTTTGTATAAAACGACCTACACGTATAAGCTCGTAATTAATTGACAGTGATATAATTATAATTGATCAATTTTTATTTCTTGTTATATGTAAGAAATGTGTTAACTGTGAAAATTTTAATTGCCGACTGTCTAGCTAGATACAGCCTAGTGATAGACAGACGTGAGCGAAACATTGGTAATAGGGCCCCGTTTTCACTATTTGGTTACGAAAGTCTAAAGTGAAAAAATAACCGATACAGCCTTACGCGTGAAACCAGTTCTTTACATTTTAGACGGTTAGAGAGAGGTGTTTGATTGTTTCTTGAGTTGTTACCGTATAAAACGGGTCGCGTAGAAGTTACGTGAAGGAATCGGTCTAGTCCTTGTTATTTAAGATACGTTTCTGAAAATTAGTATTCATTAAATTACAAAATCAAAAAAGCAACTGCTAAAATGTATTTTAATGCGCCCAGTGTCACTCGCCTAATCAACTTTAGTAAGAAGCAGATCTGGGGCGGCACGACCTCTCGCTTACATGATACCACCGTAAAGGGACTGTTATAGTGTCGCTTTTCGTGTGGTTTGTTTATATCCGGTGGCCCATTGTAAGGGAAGAGGAATAGAGGGCAACGTAAATGTGTGACAACGAAAATATGGGTGTCTCTCCCCCCCCCCCCCCGTACTATAAAATAAATACTGTATTACTGAGTGTGTAGTCACAGACCTAGGTATATCTAGGGCATAAAATGTATAAACTAGAAGTTAGTTAAGTAATTTGGTGTAAGAAACGAGAAATAGCACAAAACTAGAAATTTTTGGGATGTTTAATGCTGTTTCGAAACTACGTATTCGTTTATATCACTTTTAACGGCTAAACAAGTTTCTTGGAACTATGAGATATTTACATAGACCCCTACTATCTCGATCGGCTCGGTTACCCAAAAAGAAGCTATATCACGATAGAACAAAAAACCGGATTGATATATTTGGTTTCGAAGAATTTGTGATGGCAATACAAAGTATTCCATTCACTCGTATGTAAATTTTCGAAGATAAAGATTATTTCAACCAAAGGTCGATTTTATTCTTTACACTAGCTGTGTCCCGCGTTAATGCTCGCGTATTATTTTGAAAAGAAAAACACTTAACAGTAGCCAAGTAACGAAGTTTGGTACAAAATATCAACTCCATAAAGACATCATTTGTGATCGAAATTCGCAAAATTCCGTCTCAGTGGAATAGCGAGTACTTACGTCCTATAAAGCAAAACTTGAAACTCTTATAACCTCTAGTTTTTGGAGATATTGTGGTGAATACACGAGAGAGACATTCTCTAGTTTTCGGAGATTTTGTGGTGAATACACATTTAAATGGGTAACATAAGCGACCTTGACAATAATAATCGAACAAAAAAAGAAACATGACTGCATAAACTTACTTCTCTTGTGTTATGTAGGCGAGTTTAACGACAGCTCATAGCTACATTAAAATCCGTCAAACTGTTTAAGCTGTAGCAGAGAAAATAGAACTCTACATGCATACTCACGTAAGAACTGTACTCCTACGGGGAACTAAGATTACATTGGTTATTCGGTGCAGTGGTGTACCGAATCTAAAGCAGATTTTTTAATGTCAATAATTTCATTACTTAATTTTGACTAAGAGATATTATAATTTGCTTCAATGTAAAGATAAAATAACTAATTGAAATTAAAATATAAATACGGATTAGCGCGGTTTGTTCCATTACTTTACATTACGACACGTTATTTTTTTGTAATGAGTTTTATTTGCGTAATCTATGGACATCAATAACTAATTAAAGTTTCTTAGTAAGTTATATGTAGGAATCACTTAAAACTTCGTTACTTTATGACCTACAGACGAACGGACAGACGAAAGACCACTAACGGCTACAAAAAAGCCAAAATATAACCTTGTTGCAGGTGCCCCGCTGTATAATTTGGCCGATAGCCTACGTGCTGATAGCGACGGCGGCCGTGGACCTCCCGCACCGCCTCCTCACCGCCGCGCAGTTCGCCGCGGCGCTCATCATCACCGCCGTGGGATCCACCGCCTACGGTAAATCATATAGCCTCCGGGTGTGCGAACCAATTAGACCATAATGTAGCATGGCACTACCACTAACTACAATATGGTGTAACGTTGTGCAATATTGTGTAATCTTCGCAGGAATTTCAATTACAATAATGTGTATATAATTATGATATTAGTCATTAAATTTGACGGCCGATTGCGTTCGTGGTGTGGCACGTTCTAATAGCGGTCGTGGGTTCAAAATCCTAGCATCGTTAATTTTTTGTGCATGTACACTTTAAAAGTATGTAGCGGTTCCTATAACACAATTAGGTTCAGCATTTGATAAGATTTACAGCGATTAAGTCGGTTATGTACGTACACGTCTAAAGTATTCGGACAACGCGAAATACTTCTGGGGTTTGGCAAACGGTATCATCACATAAAACTGACTGACTGGAGTTGTCTGTGTCTCCTGGAGGGAGAGAGTGACATAAGCGCTAGACATTACTCATTGTGATCCCGTAATGGTCTTGCAAATTTTGCAATCAAGGCATTACAAAAACAGAACTTTGCTTTGGTATAAAACATCCCACAAAAAACATAATGTAAGAAGCAGCTCTAACGGGTTTTGAGTAAAGTCTCGATTGGGCTGCTTCTTACACTATTAAAAGTAAAAATTTCTGTAAGCAAAGTCAAGTCAAGTTTAAGATACCTTATGGTGATTTCCTTTAGATTTTATGTGACTTGACCAGTGACTTCGATGTGTCAACGGTTAAATATGCATAAAGAATTTTCAAGCAGAATAAATCATAGTGTACTCATAAAGTCTTCTTCTTATAGAATAGGGTGGCAAATGAGCAGTCGGAGCCTCTTTACGACTACCGACGCCCATGCACATCGACATAATTATTATGCCGATGCGTTGCCCTCCTTCCTCTCCCCCCAATAAGCCACCGGCTACTCACAAGCCGCACGAGGCACGTCACTAAAGATGTCACTTTGCGGCGGTGTTATGTGAGCGAGAAGTACCTATCGAAAATTTGACTGTAATAAACAAGTCGTCGTAAAGAACCTGAAACTTGACTTGGCTTTGCTTACAGATATCGTTACTTTTCATAGAGAAACAAGCAGCTCCAACGAGTCTTGATCAGTTTTTTTACAGGAGGTTTTTGATGCCACATATGTTTACCAAAGTTTGCTTTGGTATCGACATTTCCAATGACTAAATTGCAAAATTCGCCAATCCGTTACAGGATTACAATAATTAATGTCCAATTTTCAAAATAATAAATAGATAAGTATATCTAAAACTGGAGAGCGAAACATGGCTTATGTTTGGATTATTTAAATCACCTTCACATCAGATATTTTTGCTATTAAATAATAATACTGTGTAATATTGCATACTTTTTATTTTATTAATATTTTATAGCCTAGGTAGCAAAAAAAATACGAATAGAAAGGTTTACTAGTTTTTTTCTAAGAGGCAAACGAGCAGACGAAATCTATTGACTACCGTCGCCTATATAACGGTGCCCTTTTGACTACCCGCATTTGTTACACAAACATGTTACCCTGCTTCCCTCGTGCACTCTAATAGGCCAACCAATGAGGTTGAATCCAGCTCAAGTCATGGATGGTTATTAATGTATTATAAGTTGTTCTCTCTAGAATAAAAATTTTGGATATCTAAAATTAGTTAAATTATAAAAATGTATTAAATTGTCTAGTCCTTACGGTACTTAGCACAGAGTAAGCGGCTAACGTGGTGTGATAACCACACGTATTATTATTAGGTCTGGGCATGGGCGCCCTCTTCCTCACAACTGGTGTGATGGGTGACATCATGCCATGCGTGGACCTGCCGCTCTTCCTCATGTCGGGCGCCTTCATCAGGATATCCTCGCTGCCCGCCTGGCTGTGCCCCGTGAAGTATTTCTCTCACTTCTTCTACGGGATGGACGCGTTGAGCAATATCTACTGGACACAAATAGAACGTATTGGTAAGTTTGCTTATAAACTGGTTGTTACTTCATGTAGAATTTTTTGTCATGTAGATACGTTGCCCACCTTTCTCTTCCCTTTCAATAGGTTTCTGCCTCTCATACTCATAGCTCCCTTCATGCACACACTTTTTTTTGGTGACGAAATGGAATGCCTTTCCGCAAGATATCTGTGAGCCCGGGTAAGCCCCCAGACTTATGTTGGACTCGGCTATTGGGTAGATATACCAATTAAACCCCTACGGGAGCCTTCAGCCGCTATTAATGGAGGGTCCCGAATCTGCAGGCAACAGGACCCCTCTAGCGACAGGCTGGCCTCGGCGAAAAGGCCAGACTTCACATCCTCGGGGACTCTCCGGCTACGCTATGACAGTCCCCATGACGCCGAGTCTTGATGAAGTGGACCGGGTTCCCATCCCAGCCCGACACGGAACACAGGGTCACTACTGAAGGCGCCGCAGATAGCGCCTTCTTCATACCCCCCATTCGTGGTCGGCGGGGGGAGGTCGCGTCCTCTCTCACCCGTTCGTCGGCTTCCTTCTGGGACATGATGGTCTCGCAGAAGAAAGCCATCGCCTGGTAGGACTCGTCGCTGCCTTGAGGGTGTGCTGGGCCGATTCCACCGCCGTGTCACAATCGTGACAACGAGTCATCGGCTCCTTGTGGGCCGTCCTACACAGATACTCACCGAAACAACCATGCCTGGTGACCACCTGCGACAGACGGAATGTTTTTCCGCTCGGGTACCGGGCGCAAGACAGGCGTTATTTTTCTACCGGACGGCTGCCGCATCGCGTGGCACCCCTTACGGGTACCCGCTCAGAAGGGCTGTTGCATAGTTAAGTCACAGTAGCATATGTACTGCGTGTATGTTATATGTCTACTTGAACCGACAAAAGCCACTCGATGTTCTGTCTCGGAAATATGTTGCTCGAGGTACTCCCTTCGTGAGGTGATCATACTGACGTGAGCAGAGGGTCTAGCCCCCCCCCCCTCAGTAATGACAGGCTTGCGCGGAACATGTGTCACGCTACCTTGTGGGTTACCTAGACCTTAAACTTTAGTTTTCCCCCATTGTACACTCTACCGACGAAACTGCATGAGAATTATATTCAGAATCACGTACTGATTTAAATTAGTTAGACCTGGTGCCATTGTTACTTTGCAGCCGAATCGGCCTAGAACGACCTGCCTCCTGATCCTAAGTGGTAGCTTGAGAAGTGATGGTCATGTGAGCGGGTAGCCTACTATTCCGTTTCGTGAGATTTGTCGGTGTCAGGATCAGAAGTACTACCACATTTGAAAAGAGGCAAAACTTCGGAACGCTTCATTCGATCAGGAAATACCCCGCACCCGATACATGTATTGAATATCATAGATAAATAAGGTGCAATGGTTATACATTTAACAGTTTTCATACCCCACAAATCTGTTATATGCTTAGAGTTCAAGATTTTTTAAATATTAATTACGTCTTTGGGGTTGATTTTTTTAACTGAAAGTTGTTGATATGTCTTTTCATTGCATAGATTATACATATTTTGTCGGCTTTCAAGGATTCCTGCCGTTGCCCAATCATTAAATCCTCTTCTGCTATGTAATTTCACTGTTTTAGAAGTAAAAATATCATTATGTTGAGTTTTTATTACTTTAAATAATTCACTAAAATTTAAATCTGGGCTGACATAATGTTCTAAATATTTCATATCACTCATAATGTTATTTCTTAACTTCTCAACACGATTAATGCTTACTGGAATACACACAATATTTTCTTTACTATTTTTATTAAATTTACCTTTTCCATGTTACTGATGTATTACAGATTCTTGTGGGTTCGAAGAACAAATTTGTCAGGTTGTATGATAATAACAGTGATGTGAATGTAACGGTGATGGAGTTGATTTCTAATAAATTTATATTGAAATCTCCACACATTATTATATGCATGTTAGATGCACACAGTTTTGCTAGTCATTGCTCCATTATTTGCTCAAATGAATCATATCAACCTGTAGGGATCTATAAACGCATACAATTATAAAACTCTCGATCTCTGCGCTGTCTCGGTAGTACGTTCAGTAGAGAGGCTCATAATATCCTGACGTTCTCTATATTTTAGCTCCATGTTAATGGAGCCGCCTCGTATGGCTTTTTCTCTACAGAATGAACCTGAAACTTGGTGAATCCTAAAATTAAACATAAAGGCATAATACTTCAATCGATGATCGGTAATGCAAGGTATATTAATATTTTGGCCTTTCAGAAATAAATCGATTTTGTAAATTCATTATCATTAGGAATGTCAATGGGCATTAAAAGAGAGTGTAGCAGACTAGCTATTTGTCTCTTATAATAAAACAATAAAATATATTATTATATGTCAACTTACAATTTAAAATATTATTAATGTCAATAATGTCTATTTCTCTAGAACAATTATTATTTACAGGAGTATATAATAAGCTGTTTAATTTATATCTAATTTAATCTTCCTTTGACAACTTATGAATATATGGAAATGTGAACAGAATGACCTTTTTAATATTGGATAAATTATTCAATAATTCTAAATATTTTGTAAAGGTCCTTCCGTTCATGATTGCAAACACTGAGGGCGTTAGAGCATAGTTCACTGGGTATAGAATCGATAACACAATACGTTCATTTATTTTTTACCCGACTGCGTCAGAACTAGGGTAATGTTTTATCCCACTGTATCAGAAGTCGGGTAATGTTTTAACCGACTGCGTTAGAAGTAGTGTAATGTTTTACCCGCCTGCGCCAGAAGTAGGGTAATATTTTACTCGGCTGTGTCAGAAGTAGGTTAAGAGAATTTCTATGTATGTATGTAGATTTCTGAGTTGTCTCCTACAGTCTAGAAGCATTTTCACGTATGAGGTGTGGTTAGATTTGTTTTGATAACGCTAGTATCAAGAGGTACCTTAATAAAAAAAACAGATTTTGGGCACAAATTGGGCAAAAACATTCAGTTGGGTATCTTTGTTGAAGTTCAAATGAAACCAAAGAAAGATACCAAAAATGTATAAAACACGTAGTTTTCATGTAACAGAAACAAAAAGTATAAAGCAAGTAAAGGAACAAAAAAACCGACTATAAACTCTGTTCTTTTTCTTTTCATTTAGCTGAAGGGTGTTTCTTGTTCTTTTATTTTAGACCTTTTTGTTTGTTTAACTGTTCTGAACGCACATCCCTTTAAAATGGCCAGACGAATCAAGATTTGTCAATCAAGACACAAAAAAGCATCAAAATGCTTTACGAAACTGTGGAAAAATCCCGATATTCTATGCCTATGCTTAAATTAAAAATAAATTCCCTTGGGGAAGGTTTTCACAGGTGAAACCGTGGAGCACGGCTAGATGTAACATATATTTAAAAGATTACGTTAATCCACGTACGACGCAACCTAATCTCTTGACGGCTGTCAGAAACCTGTTGCGAGCCGTCTCACGAAAGAAATAGAAACAAATATATGGCTTCGGACCAGATATCTCACAGCGAGCCGCCGTATCTCATAACGAATTTTGAGACGATCAGCGAAAACCTTTATTGATGGTGTTCTTGATGCGATCAATTTTGCTTTTGCGCAATTTCAAAATTATGTGCACCTAGCCTTAGCACCTTCATTTTATTGTTATGTTAATACGCATACATATTACGAAATCATTATCCGCCTTTTTTGGTACGTTTTAGTTCCTAAGTTTGACACTCGCGGCGTTGCTAGACAAGAGAACAACAATGGCGTCGATTGTACAACATAGAGAAATAAAAAAACACTATGCACAGATAGGCGCGAAGGCTTGAGCGGGAGCGTAACTCACGACCAAGTCTACGTGGTTAGGTTATTTTTTTATTTGCACCCAAAACATATTCTATCTAATTTCATACTTGTATTGATAATCATCACCGCCTAAAACAAAGAGACTCAATTTAAACGTCAGCCGCCATATTGAAAAACGTCTCGCAATCATAATCAGGCTAATCTTTGGTCCTCCTCAAATGAAAGCGTCTCTGTTTTTGAAAATATCTAGCCTAGTCTAGTTAATGTTATACGGCGGTTTAGACGATCCGACTGCGACGCATACATCGATACGATCAGTATTATGACACAGTTACATTTCACTTTAAAGAATTCAAATTACATACACTAAGTAGCTCTCATATACGAAAGTTAATTAGTTAAAATTTTAAAATATTAGTAAGTTTTGTATTTACTAAAGTTAGCAAAACAAAATTTTATATAAACATTCGAAGATTTGTGTTTGGCACCTGATGGTATATCCTGTAAAAGGTCCTGCTTCCCAAAGGCATAAATAAGCAAAATCGAGGGACAAGGCAAAACAGAAAGTTACACATTTTTTTTAAATTGCCTTTCTAACATTTTTCGTTGTAATTGGGACCCAGTATGACACGAATCTATTTTATGCATAGAAGAACTAGGCCCTGTGATTTTATTCGCGTAAAATCTCTAAGATAATTCAGTACATTTGGGACGGGATACACATTATTTTTATTTTTCCATTGTAGTCTGTGCCCGATTTCATCACAACACGTGCGGCAGTTATAAATAATAACAACACTTTCACGTTTATAATATTAAGTACTAAGTTATGTTATCAATATTTTGCCGTTACTGAGTGATTGCTCAACATAATATAATAAATATAACAAAAAAGGTGTACTTATGTACACGCGTTAGAAGTTATACTTATGTGGCGTAACGATGGAAAAAGTAAGATATTAAGGTAACGTAAGTAAGATAACACGATGATCGTAAACATTTACTCATCGTTTTTCCCAAACACGCCAAAAGAAGTATAACTTCAATAATAAGCATACAATCCTAAACTAGCGTATAGCTATGCACCTGGTAGGCATTACTGAATATTTAAAGCATATAAGTAGTACTTGTGCATTAAGCTAATAGCAAAACCACCTAAGAAGCTTTACTTTATTTTTGTTGGAGGTATGCACACTACTATGCAACAGTAACCAATGTGGCCGAGCGAGGGATGATACGGCCGCGTTGTGGTAGCTATGCTGTTGCGTTTCGCACGGTTCGTGAAATATCTCCGATTGTGCTCTCACACTTTTTACACTTAAAAGGGATAAGGGGATGTTGCCCTCCTGTCGCGTCTGCGCAACACGCCCATTTTAGCAGAGGAAATCTAATCAACACTTAAAAGGGAGGAAGGGATGTTGCCCTCCTGTTGCGTCTGCGCAACACGCCCATCTTAGCAGAGGAAATCTAATCACCTGTGTACTTTCAGATTGCCCCCTGAATGCGACGTCGCGTTGCCTGGTTAATGGCGAAGGGGTCCTGATGGAAGCAGGGTACTCGAAGGACTTTGTGTTCAGGGACAGTTTGGGGCTGACCCTCATCACACTGGTGTGGAGTGTGATGGGCTACTGTGGGTTAAAGAGAGAGGAAAATAAAGGTTATGCTTATTGATATTGTGATTTATTTTACCCAATAATAATAACATCTTCCTAGCCGAAACTCCGCTGAAGTCTTTAGAAACTAGCTTGTGGAGGACGCATATTGCAGTGCACAAGTATGTGAGCAGAGATAACACCACTCCCTTTTGCCTAAATCTGAATTTCCGATGGGATGCTAGTCCGACATGACCGAGGCACAGATATGTGAATCAGTCTTATTTCTCACTTTGGACTGCTATTTGTAAGTGAAAATATTCCATACAATTTTAAGCGAATTGATATCTCACAGTATTTAACTATTAAAAATTAAAATTAAATCCTTTGCCGAGGATTGAGACCAGGGAACAGGTAATTGACTGCTGAGACAGCTTCAAGAGTGATTCCATGGTCTCTTCATGTGTTGGGTGCAATTTAGAGCGGGCTGGTAGTTCGCCGCCCCCACCATCAATGGGCTCTTAGCGCATAGCCCTTTCAAATAGCTTTTCCGATTTAGCGAAAGATATCTTAATGTATGATATACGTATGATCCATCACAAGTCCACTCATACCAAGGTTTAGGAATAAAAAACAATTTAGTTAATAGTTTATTATAAGAGTCGAAAACACTTAAGTTATATTTGTTTTTCCTATAAATATAGACAAATAAAAATATAAAAAAGATAATTATCTCGGGTCATGCACAAATTATATTCCTATATGTAGGAAACAATAAATACAGTGGAAAATAAAACACAAAGCATGGGTTTGTTTTTCGTTTAATTAGTTAGTAACGCTTCTAGCATCTATGGTGTGAAATCAGCTATGTCTTGAGATTCGATTCCCAAAATATATTATTAAGGTCTTCACTTCGCTAGTCAACATTTCGCGTTTAATTCAGATATTCCGAATATACTAATAAAATATCAATTAAAATTAAACTATAGTTTCAACTTTCTAGAGTATATATTCTAGTCGATATATTTATGCGAACAAGTAACATGGCCAGATAACCTGTAGGGGTCCTGTCTGTGATGTGCAAGGTCACATAGTCAAATGATATCTTAGTCGGTCCCTGATCGATCCAGAGTAAACATTAAACTCGCTCAAACTAGCGATCAATAATTACTCAATCTTCAATATTTATTTTTAACGTACAATAATCTTGCACAATTCGTAATATTGTACAATTGATCGAGTAGGGAACTCCACATGGGACCCAAGTAGACCCTAGAGTAGATATGCCTCTGATGGACTATGGCTGTACTTACGCTAATAATTTAGTACACGGGCGTCCCCCGACTCCTCTTGACAACCATGATGAAGGCAACCGTATGCGCTACAAAGTACATTACAACAAGGCACACACAGTTCCTCCAGAAGTTTTCTTCGACGAAACCGAATCTCCTCAGCACGTCGGGACCTGTCTTTATGCAGGGCATCCCTTTCACATTGACGCAATTGATGGACTCAATCGAATCCCATTGAAGTATCGATATGGACTCGACTCCGTAGTAGAAGCCCGAGATGTATTTGAGCCAGGCCACGTATGGGGACACGCTGGCCAGATTGAGGTAGAGTCCAGAGAACATTGTCCCCACTAGCTCGAAGGGAACCGACACTAAGGCTGCGGTCTCCATTTTGTCAAACACCGAGGATAGGAAGGAACCTAAAAAGAAAAATACTTTGGCAATATTATAAATATTAAAGGGAGGTTTGGACGGATGGATGTTTGTTGCTCAAAAACGTCAAAACTGTTGAGGGACTGTTGATGAAACTTGGCAATAATGTAGCTTATGTACAAAATAACACAAAAACAATACAAACGGTAAATCGCAACCTTCTTACAGTTAACGACGCCCACGAACATCCGCACAGTTACTATGCCAGTGCATTGCCCTCCTTTCCTCCAATTCTCCAATGGGATATCAGCAACTCTCAAACCGCACTAGACGCGACACCGAAGATGTCACTTTACGGCGATGTCATGTGAGCAAAAGGTACAACCCCGGTCGTGCCGGCCCAATTCCGCTGAAATGCGGCTACGCACTCTAACACACACGCTTACTAAAATGAAACAGCTGGTTATCAATAAAATATCCTCATCAAAATTTTCATTATCATTATTATCATCATTAGCAAACATCGATCGCTGAGCATTTTACTGTAACATGAGGAGGCGCACGAAGGGAGTCTCTTAGTGTGTAGGTGTGTTGCCCTTCCTCCTGCTAATACTGTACACGATAACGGTACCATGTAATTTGCTACAGACTAGGTACCATGTAATTTACTGCAGACTGGGTACCACATAATTTGCTGTAGACTTGGTACCATGCAATTTACTGCAGACTAGGTACCACGTAATTTCCTGCAGACTAGGTATCATGCAATTTACTGCAGACTAGGTACCACGTAATTTGCTGTAGACTAGGTACCATGCAATTTACTGCAGACTAGGTACCACGTAATTTGCTGTAGACTAGGTACCATGCAATTTACTGCAGACTAGGTACCACATAATTTGCTGTAGACTAGGTACCGTGCAATTTACTGCAGACTAGGTACCACGTAATTTCCTGCAGACTAGGTACCACGTAATTTGCTGTAGACTAGGTACCACGTAATTTGCTGTAAACTAGGTACCATGCAATTTGCTACAGGCTAGGTACCATGTAATTTGCTGTAGACTAGGTACCATGTAATTTACTGCAGACTAGGTACCACGTAATTTGCTGCAGTCTAGGTACCATGCAATTTACTGCAGACTAGGTACCACGTAATTTGCTGCAGTCTAGGTACCATGCAATTTACTGCAGACTATGTACCATGCAATTTGCTACAGACTAGGTACCATGCAATTTACTGCAGACTATTCTAAACTAACGATTTCATATAGGAATTCAATTTAAAAAATCTTTTAGTCATAGTGTTGGTCGGCCTCCTACCCGGTGGACTGATTGACTTTGTTAAGGTGGCTGGGGGGCGCTGGATGCAAGTGGCCCGTGACTTATTGCGTTATATTGGGGAGGCACGTCATGCGACAGATGATGATGATGAAGACAAAGATGTTCATAAAAAATTAAATGGACATAAAATTGTATTTTAATGAAAACAGTGAAAAACTAATAAATAAACTCGTGCTCTACACATTCCGGTAGGTAATTAATCATATTCATCATTTTCAGCCCTTATCGGTTCACTGCTGGACATAGGCCTCCATCAATGAACGCCAAGACGACCGATCTCCTACTACTCGCATCCATAACGGACCGGCTACAGCACGGAGATCGTCTTCCCACTTGGTGAACGTTCCACCAACACTTCGTTTTCCTAAACGCGGCCTCCACTCCAGAACCTTACTGGGCCATCTGCCATCCGTTCTTCTGAGTGTGTGACCAGTCCATTGCCACTTCAACCCAACTGTATCCTTCTATCGGCTTCCTTCTCGAAGTTATATCTACCTAATTACAATAGTTGCCTGAGGTAGACGTATTCGTCTACGACTCCGACAATAGCACCATCGACCTTGACCGGTTTAAGGTGAACGTGTTCGTTGAACACGACCCTTGTCTTGTCCAAGTTCATCGTAAAGCCAATACGTCGGTAGGATTCTTTTAGGCTGTGCAACATTTCCTCCAAGCTCTCCAACTATATTATTTAATATAATTCATTACCTATAATAATATAGATTAAAAATAGATTTATTGCGACGTATAGATATAATATTTTTCCTACTTTGATTATCTGTGATTTTTTAACGTTTCGTAAAGTTATATCAAAATTATTTTATACCGATGAGTTCTTGATGTTTTGCTCTATTTCATTTCCCCAACTGCCGTACAGGCTAATAAATTAAATATTTCAAAATGGTGGTCCTGATCGGCAGTGACCATTACTATATATGTGTGAAGACACAAGTGCCCCTTCTGTTACCACTACTATATATGTGTGAAGACACAAGTGCCCCTTCTGTTTCCACTACTATATATGTGTGAAGACACAAGTGCCCCTTCTGTTTCCATTACTATACATGTGTGAAGACACAAGTGCCCCTTCTGTTTCCATTACTATATATGTGTGAAGACACAAGTGCCCCTTCTGTTTCCATTACTATATATGTGTGAAGACACAAGTGCCCCTTCCGTTTCCATTACTATATATGTGTGAAGACACAAGTGCCCCTTCTATTTCCATTACTATATATGTGTGAAGACACAAGTGCCCCTTCTGTTTCCATTACTATATATGTGTGAAGACACAAGTGCCCCTTCTGTTTCCATTACTATATATGTGTGAAGACACAAGTGCCCCTTCTGTTTCCATTCCTTTCCGATGGTCGGCAGGACACAACCAGAGAGAAATCAGTCGCACGACCATCGTTTTACTTACAAACAGATGCACGTATCACATAAATACTGTTTCCATTTTAGTGAATGGAAAAATTATGTAGTACATGGGGACCCACAGATATACAAAAGTAAACCTCATTTTGTTGGTTGAAGGCACTAGGTGTATATTGTAATAATCCACTTACCATACGCGTTAGCATAGTTGGCGCACAGTATGGTGATGAAGCAGAAGCCGAACCAGTCCTGCAGGCCGCCGGTGAGGCCGGCCACGTTGAATATGAGAGTCGCGTACACAGTAGGTTCGATCACCGCTCGTGGTATCTGCAAGTTATGTGTCATACGTAGGAGATAGCGTAATGGAGATAGCACCGTTTGGTGACTACCGGGCCCTAATAGATATCCACAGAAGCAGGTGTTAATCAGATGGGTGTTTCAGGAAGAATGAATGTTGACTGAAAATAAAAATATCTTATGAATGATGACAATAAATGCTTATTGGATATTATAAAATAATAATAAATAAGCTGAAAAGAGAATTTATGATACTATATACAAGTGCAATCCAGAAAACCAGCCAAACGTGACTCGGACTCGCCTTCTAAGGGTTCGTAGAAGCAAACAAAAAAATCCCATCTCTTAAACTGCAGAATCTATATTGATCAAACCGGCTTTCGTAACATACCTTACAAATTCGAACATACATACAGCAATCATAATATCGTAGTAAAACGTTCGACACGCACAGACGGACAGACGGGCATGACGAAATTATGAGGGATTTCTTTATCTGCCATCATAAAGCGACAAAATATATAATTTTATATAGTATAAGAAGTAAATGACCACTAACGCCCATAGACATCCGCAACACCAGAAGACTCGCAGATGCGTTGCCGGCCATTTAGAGATAAATAGGCTCTTTTCTTAGAGATCCCTAAGTCGTATCGGTCCGGGAATACCGAAGGGGTAGCTGATTCCATAAAGAAGTAATGCGTGGGAGGGGACGTACGTGCTTAAAACGTACTTTAAGGCAACACATATCTACAGTTTTACTTTAGTTTCGTATTGTACAATAACATCGAACGGACTAAAAGTATTACTAACCAATGCATTTTTTTTAAATATTTTTATATTAGTGATTCTAAAGTATCTGAATAATTATATGTCTGGTATGTATATACCTAGTGATTTGTATAAATACAAGGTTATGTCGAGGGAAAAACATGTTTGTCCTAATATTATTTTAAATCCATGAAATGCTAACCTATACTGGTTAGCACATTCATTTAAAACGATTATACTGAGTTATGACTAATATTAATACTGAGAAATTTGATTCAAACAACTTGAAGGTAAAACAAATAGGAACGTGCAAAAGTTTAAGAAAGTTTCATAAATTATCGGACAAGTTCGCTGGTTGTTATAATCATTCTCCAAAAAAATTTTCTCCAAAGTTTCTTCTTTACTTCAATAATAATTAATAATTATTGTGTTTGTTAAATAGTTTGATAAGTCCACCTTTCAATGGTTGTATGTTTTTAAGTGTTCGCTTTTAGGTCGTGTTTTTTAAATGTAATCCATAGCTTATGAAAAAACATAAATAACAAAATCGGCAGTATAACAGTGACCGTTCGTGTCGTAGCACACGCTTGTGGCGCCGGTAAACTGTGCTACGAGTCAGCGTAGCTCCACTTGCCTGTGCTACGAAGCACATCCAAAAAACGTCTAACACCGCTGAAGACGATTCATTCCAAATAACAAAACAATACTTACCCAAAATATCATTTTAGACAAATAGTAAGGCAGTGGCGAGTATAGGCCGCTGGCTGACTCCCGCAGTAATATCGGCACTTCTCCGGGGAACGTGAAGAAAACTGAGTAGCCAAACAGGAATATCGTCTCTGTGATAGTGAGGTATAACAGGCCCTCGGCGTTCTGGATGTCTCGCTGGTCCAGCTCTTTGAAGTGGCCCATGTATGGAATGGAGATTATAAGGCCGACGAACTAAAAAATATGTTATTTTCAAACCTTTTCAGTCCTCCAATAATTTATTTAAATCATTAAATTGTGAAGATATAAAATATATAAAAATTCAAATTATTTTCAGTCCTGCTTAACTTCGGTACCTAAAAGATCTCTAATTTAGTAAAATTTCTGTGCATATTTAAATTTATAGTTTTGCTGGTAAATAGTGATAAAACTTTTTCACATCCTAAAACCTTCTCCAACCATCCCTCATTCCCTTCCAACCCTAAGAGAACCGTAAATTATTTTCTTTTAATTTTATCCATGTGATAAAATTAAAAGAAAACTTATTTTCTAATGTGCTTTTCATCTGTATCTTTCTTGTTATATATGAGCAAAGTAGTCACTAAAATGATAAATCTGCAGCCTATTGTACACTTATTTAGATACATCTTGAGATAATTGTGGTGTCATAAATTTGGTGTGCAATAAATAAATATTTATTTAATTTATCTGTCGGGTAATTTTTTCTATCCTTCATAAATAAATAACTTACGTAAATGTATAATTAGAATTCAGAAATTACCAGTAACAGAAGAAACTCCGCTATCCACAACGACTTGTTATGTTTGATAGCCTGTATATTCCTCCACATCAGCCAATAAAATTGGACAAAATAATTCACTTTGACTCTGCACAAAAAAAATATTTTTTTAAAATTTAAATCACTTAGGAGGAGTTATAATTATCTAATTATTTAGAGGTATAACTACCTCGTGGTCTAGTGTTACTATTTCCCGGGTACAGATCCCGGGTTGGACGAAACAAAGTCGTTTTAAGAATTTTTCAATTTCTAGTAACCGTCCCCTGAGAAGATCAGTTGACAAGTTGTCGGTACGTTAAACCGTCGGTCCTTCGCCTAATTTCTCTCCGGTCGTGTCGAATTATGCCGGCCCATTATTAGGAAAATATGGGAATAGGGAGCGTACTTGTGTGCAAACGATTCTTCTCAATAGAGACGGCTGCTGTAGCCGAAATTCGGCTAGGACGAGGGGAAAGGAGAGTGACATTTCTTATTAGCCTATATGTGAATATTTATGGGGGCAGTAGTCACTTGGAAATTCTTTAAAACCCACATATATATGCAGTCTGCGCCACGGTTATACTCACAGGGTTAAATATCGCTCGAAATATAGATTCTGAAACAAAAGAAAACAACATTTAAACGTCATGACAATAGATATAATTTTGTTTTCATTGCTTGCTTAGTAGAAGTACGAGAAAACTCTATGACCCATTGGAGGGAAGAAGGCAAGGAAGGCGACGCATATACAGGAGACAATAATGTGTACGTCTATGGGCTCGTCAAAACTGCTCGCTTAACCTCCTGTATTATAAAAAGTGCAATACGTTTATAGATTCCATTATCATCATCATCATTATCAGCCCTTATCGGCTCACAGCTGGACGCAGGCCTCTCTCAATGAACGCCAAGACGACCGACCTCCTGCTACTCGCATCCATTCCGGATAACAGATCTATAATGATGTTTGGGTGGTTTGGTTGTGTGGACACCTAATGAACCGAAGTGGCCAGTTTTTTTTATAGTATAGGGGGACAAACGAGAAATCGGAGCCTTTCATCGACTACCGACACCTATGAACATCAGCATAAATACGGCGATGCGCTGCCCTCCTTTTGACACCCCCCCCCCCAACGGGCCACCGGCTACTCACAAACCATACAAAACACGACACCATAGCTGTCACTTTACGGCGGTGTCAAGTGAACTAGAGGTACCTCTCCCGTCGTGCCGACTCCATTCGGTTGCATAGGTCACGCACCGTGCATGACACAACCTCCTTCGATGCAGCATGGCACTACCTCTTACAAAATGTTCAAGGTTCTTTTTAGACGTAAATAATGGGAAGAACATCGTAAAGAATTAAGTACAAAAATCTATTTGACGCTTTAAAGTTGACCTATAAAACCGGCCTTTAGTCTTACTGGTACTCGCGGCTCAGGAAGCGCCGGGGTCTGGTGCTGTAAGAGTTGATGATGATTAATGAAAGACTGAATAACGTACGGTTTTTTAAAAATATTTTAATTTAAATTTCAGTCTATTCATGAGTTTTATATTGAGTTTGGCGATAATCTAATCGGCGAAATGAATATATACGATGTTAATGAATGTTCTGATCAGAGATATTTTACAACGAGTAAAAAAGAAGATCGAATGAAGATATGATTAGGCAAAAGTGAAAAATGATTATAAACGAACGATTTTTTTGTTTACAGCAGTGTTAGATCGATATTTTTTATAAGGATTATGTACTTCAGGGGAAAAAAATATATCCTTTACTGGATTACTTTGTTGTCCGTATGTCTGTATGTTCGGTTGTTGAAACTCTTTTTTCCGGGAACGTGTGGCAGTATCAAGCTTAATTAATGTTAAATACTGAAGTTTGCATACGCTTGAAGCTTTTTCTTTGAATTCCGATCATACTCTGATTACGATCAGATCTGATTCATAATCTTGTAATTCAAACATGTAAGTCACCGCAACGAGAAGATAGAATCGTTTATGTTACTTAACATCATATACATGTGTATATATTATAAACAATAGTATATAATTTTAGTAGGAGGTAGCGTCATTCTGTATTGCAGGGGAATTGGGCCGGTGAGACCGGAGAGGTACCTCTCGCTCACATGGTACCGCCGTAAAGTGACAGCTTTGCTGTCGCGTTTCGTGCGGTTTGTGAGTAGCCGATGGCCCATTGGAGGGAAGGAGGCACGGACAATAACGCATTTGCATATCTATTATGCGGATGTTTATGGGCGTCGGTAGTTATTAAAAGGCTCTGACTTCTCGTTTGTCCCCTGTCATATAGAAAAATTGTATTATGAGCAAACCTGGACACTAAAAAATGCACATATGGATCGCTAACTATGTCAAAACCGTTTCTTACAGCCTACGCATTAATACAAACAGAAGAGCAATGTTCTAGGACATTGCGCTTCTTTACCCCATCGCTCCAATGTGTCACTGGTTTCTCATAAGCCGTACAAATATCGAACGCATAGATGGCTATGCGTTTGGAAATCCCGAATTGGGGATGTACCTACCGAGGTACATCCCCAATTCGGCTGAAATTCCGAATCAAACACTCTTTTGACAAATTGTAAGTGATGGACACTTAAACTTATCTACTCATATCATAAATATCTAAAAAATACTACTCGAATAAATTGTGTGTCAGTATGTGTGTTTACCAAAGTTTCCGACATCACGCTAAGTATAAGCGCTGAAGTGGCAATAGAGCAGATGGCAGATGGGCCACTAAGGTTCTGGAATGGAGGCCGCGGTTAGGCAAACGAAGTGTGGGAAGACGATCTCCGTGTAGTAGCTGGCCCGGGAGTGCGAGTAGCAGGAGCTGGGCCGTCTTGGCGTTCATTGAGAGAGGCCTGCGTCCAGCAGTGGGCCGATGAGGGCTGATAATGGTGATGATGGTGATGAGCGTTTGTGAAACTCAATAAAGAGGTTACGCATGTCGTTTTTATAACAAATTTTCCATTATAACGGAATCGAACCTTTCAATAATTATATTAGAATATAATTATTGAATTTGGAAATATGTGATTTGAATAGCTATCGCGTTGATTTGCACACGATACAACTTTAAACAGATATCGATGATATTTATAATATTTAATACTAAACATAGTGTCTTGTTATACAGGTGGTTGCTTCTATTTCTATCCGACTGCGTCATAAGGAGGGTATTATCGAGCGTTTGTACGTGGCCTTATATGTTACCTCATCCCTGACACACCCCGAGCGGCTTGGTGGATTTTTAAGTTTAAAGTGTAAATTCAAACTTGTCGCGTGTTACGTTAAAAAAATATGTTATAAAATGTTAAAAAAATATAACGCGAGTGACACTGGGTACATCTATATTTATACTCATAATGTAAAAAGGAAATGTTTTATTGTTTGTTTGTTCGCATTGAATAGGTTAAGAAACTACTGGACCGATTTGAAATAGTGTTGCACCATTAGAATCTTTCATTATCGGTGCGGCTGTAACTTTGTTTGTAACGTTTTGAATATTTTGATAACTTCAATACTGTAACCAAAGTTGTGAAACCAAACTAGCTATTCTTTTGTTGACGCGGAGAAACGCATTTACGTGCCTTCGCTGGCCCTGGGTGGTGTCTAGTGGTGTGTGGGGCTCGCGGCGCATTATAGTGCCGAATACAAGCAGCACCGCGAGTGCCCTCAGTGTCGCCCTTGGTGAGGTGTCCCGGAACAACATTTATCAGGGCACCTCGAGGGCTAGTCAGCCCTCTGAGGGACCGACCCCACCTCCACAGATGGGGTTGTCCCGCACTACAGGACAACCCATCTACTTTGGGACAGTGCTTATGGGGTGAGGTTCCCATCCCCTTACCCCGTGTGCAAAAACGCCTCCACCTGTTGCTCTTTTGTCCCCTCTTCTTATATTAGAATATATATATAATATAGAATGGAACCGAAGGGATCTTTGCACCCTAAGGTGCAAAGATCCCTTCGGTTCCATTGACTTCACTTGCATTCACCCCAAACTACTGAGCATCACCGCCACAAGGCTTGAACCATGCCATCCTGGCAGACGTTGTTCTGACGTAAATGCCTAAATTTAAATGTATAACATTTGTATTATTCTTAAATCAAATAATTTTGCCATGTTTTGTGAAATATACATGCAAAGCAGAGACTGTCTACCAGTTAAAATACATTCTAAGCACTCGGGTATTTTATTCTTCAGTTTAGGTACCGTTCGCACGAGAGTTATTATAACGCGTGTCAAGACAATGTCAAAATGGAACATGCGAGTGTCCATACATCGGTTCACACGGCTTTTTTTTCTTTACAACACACATTTGGGTTTGTAGTATTTTAACGTAAGTGCGAGTGTCAGTTGCTGTAAAATTAACTTAATTAATTATATATGCGCTAACGCAGTGGTAGAGTTGCTAACTTGATATTTGGGCAGTGAGACAACAGTGAAACGCATTTTAGCTAATAATTTATTATTTTACATAAACTAAAAAAGTGTTTTACAAAATGTGGCATGGAGCAGCGTATTTATAATAAGTAAGGAGATACTTTCCTTGGAAAAAAATTCGACAATCCTTTAATCCTCTAGGATTTAAGTGAAACTAAATGTAGAATTAGATATCGCCTATGAGATGCGATGAGCAACTTCGTACGTATAAACACACCTTCAGAACTTCACTTTCTGTCTCATGAAGTTCACCAACGTTTCAAATTGCGTGTTGCTCGTTTTCGTTGTTTTTAAACTTGTAGCGAAATATAAACGGAAACGAAAATAATGCGATGGCCGACGACAGTATACTTAACGCCAAAATCTAAGCGTCTCAAGTAACATGATGCTATCACTTTGTCTCATTTGGTCTCCACGTCTGGGGCAGCTAGCTAAAATGGGCTCGGCGCTGACGTGAACATTTGGCTCATGGAGAGGATCATGACCCGTACCCTCAGGCGGGCGAAAGAACTCGCGCGCGGTAGTCTCGGAGTACCCAATCGTTACGGTGGTATTGTTTGAGCTTGACTTGACCCGTCGAAAATCGTATTGTAGTCCCTACTCTATCTGTCTGTCGGACTGTTCGTAGTCGAACCTGTGTGCTGTTGACTTTTGTCTGACTTGACGAGTTTGTATATCGTATGCTTCGCATCTGTCCCCGGCAACGACTACGTGTGTGCGGTGTCGTGTCTGAGAGCGTGTTTGTTGAAAGTGTTTGACAGTATTCGCGATGTGGTCATGTTGGTCCAACACAACTTGTCTGGGACGACGACCGATCATAGTCATACAGTTTGGATCATGGAACCACTGCTTTTGTAACGAGAGCGATGGGGCGACGAGGCACCCAATCGAAATACTTAGTTCTGATGTCTTCGATGTGACCTCTGATAGGGGGGCAATTCAAAGTCCTTGTGGAGGTTGAGATTGCGTACGTACCACGGACAGCCGGTGGCCATTCGCAGGAAGCGGTTTCTTTTCACTTTTGCAAAATCTCAATGTGAGATAGTCTAGCGTGAACGAATGCTACGCTGGATCGCGTCAAAAAGTACCATCGTCTAAACAAATGGCCTACGTTTATGTCTTTATTAGTGCACTAGAAAACGCGTAGAAACGCTCTCGTGCCAATGAGGCCTTAATGTTTAAGTTGTTTAGAAAGAATTTCGGACTCTTTTTTTGTAAGCAGACCTCAAAAAGAACTTCATAGTCTTTCTTTCCCAATATGTATGCTCGTTCGTTCGTTCATGAAATTTTCTATGTATACTCGCAAGGACTTAAAATAGATCGTAAAATATACTTTGCTCTGCTTGCTTTGCTCGGCTACT
>JAFELO010010470.1:0-17751 GCA_017140195.1 Eumaeus atala | reverse complement strand
CTCCTCCCCATTAGGCTCACTACTCAGAAGTGCACGAAACGCGACAGCAAAACATTATACAGTAGTCACATTACGGCGGTAACATGCGAGTGAGAGGCACCTCCTTGGTCGTGCTTATCCAATTGAACATCTTACAGATAGTTATTTATGATTGAGTTAATAAATGAATATTAAACAAAATATAATGTCTTTCTGACCACCCTCTGTATATAAGAGAGATGTTATTACATTGCATCTCTAGGTATAACACAAATGGTTCGTCGATTACTGTTATCTAAAGTATTTCCTCTTATCAACATAACATTTCTCGGTTCGTTTTAATAGTCCGTATTAATAATTCAATAAGGTCAGTGGAGATTACAAACTTTCCACATTTAATTCGCATAATTTATAATATTTTGTAAAGTATTAAAATGTTTATTAGACTCATCGTGTGGTTGCTCGTAAAGTGGCATGTGCAAAGTTTATTTATTCTACATGAATTTAATTATGTTAGATGTGCATCCGTTCGCATCACACCTATAAATAATGTGGCCACAGAATACCGGGACTGTGATTCTTCCACAGTCACTCCGACTGAGTGGTTTCATTTTTAGGAGTTGAATTTAATACACTGTTTGCGCTCTTCCCGTGCATATTGATTGTTATATATTCTTCTTACCTTTGTATACGTATGTATTTTTGTTTTTATTGTTTTTTTATTTCTTATACTTATGAATAAGTGACATATGATCTGTTGTAAATTAGGAAACGGCTGTTAGTGTATAACAGTGCAATGATTGCTTACTATAAGTAAATATTTATTCAATTCTATTGTAAGATGTTTTATTTGCTGCTCTCTAAACGTCTCATATACGTTATGAATTACAGGGACAGTCGCTTTATTTATAGATATTTGTTATATAATGCCTACTACAACTAGTAGGTGGTAAGTCGGTATTTTTAGTTATTAATAGTTCAATTTTGTGTTGAAATTCTGGTTTCAAGTGACCACTGCACTTATATATAATATGTCTATTACTGTAAGCTACACTTGTATTCTTACCTGTGTATCATCATTATCAGCCAGATGACCTAGGTAAGCATATAATTCCAATTTCGAAAATAATTTTTATTGTGCAAATCTTTTCCTTTAAGCTAAATTTCATGTCTAGTGGCATCGGCTGTGTAGTCAATGGTCAGGATAAGTTGTGCAAACCCTACCTTAGCATCGACAGTGCCTTCGAAGTACTCCGCCTCATCCATGACCTCCCCGACCTGGTCCTCGATGGCAGCCGCGTAGTCAGAGCGCTGGTACTCGTTGCAGATGCGCCTGATGCGCTCGCGGCTCTCCATCTCGTTGTCAATCTCAATGCCGAGCAGCGACACGTAGTACTCCGCAGCGTTGAAGCCCACTGGACATTTGAAGTTCAGACTGGACAGGGAAGAGGGTTTTTTAATAAGAGCCGACACGACCGGGTTAGTACCACCCACCACGTGGTTGCAGTGGTGCATTGAAGGGGAGGGAACGTGCTTGTATAGACATTTTGCGAATATTTATGTTAGCGTGGGAAGCCATCAAAAAGATACCACTCGTTTGTCTCCTTATGCTGTAAATAATAATCTACTCTAATGTAAAAAACTGTTATCTACAAAAGCATTTTTTTGTGTATGTGATCCGTTATTTTTATAATCTATCTAGAACACAATAAATTATTTATGAGCGCTTGTTTACTAGTTACATTAGCATCTGTTTACCACGCTTTTAGGATTCTGTATTGGGGCAAAAAAGAGACGATAGACATTACTATGTTTGCCTCCCTTGCTTATTGCGTAATTTAGCATCTAATATATCAGATAAAAAGAGAGACACTAAGTCACAATATTAGCTTCCTCTTTCGAATTTGGCGGACGCGACTTGCGCTGGCTTCTCTACTCTATCTATATTATCTCAGTATTCAACACGGAACTGCTGCATAACATAGTTAACACAGCACCCTTGCACGACTCTTTTACTAGGAAAAGGTTAATTATATGTGTAGTTTTGTACACTAATAATAGAGAAGAATAAATAGATTCGATTAAAGATAAAATAACTTCGTTTTACCAACTATATTACCAACATAAAGTAAAGGAATTATTACCAGTTTTACAATCGGTTCATAATTCTACATCAAGATGGCGCCCTTACTAAATGTCATTTGTGTCAAAATGTAAGACTACGACATTGGTAGTGTTGCATATTGTGGAAATGTTAAATAACTATTTTAATTTTAATTAATTTCCTTAATTTTGTCACTGAAACAAGACCATACGCTTAGGATCTTGGAAGGAACCTGTCCTTACGTGTAAAACGCAATATTCACAGGACCCACTGCATAATACAATTAATTTTAAAAAATATGAATATTTGGGTCCTTAACATTATATTGATGTCTTAAGTTTACACGAATGGTTTATATAGATAAAAGGTCATATCATCTCCTCCGCTCGCTCGGGAGTTTTTAAAACGTGTTGAAAAAGTTTCTTACAGCCATACATCGTATGGCCTATCTTCTGTTGGCCCTTTTTGGCGCCTTCGTGTGAACAGATTTATATTTAGCATTCAATTGTGAAACTGTCTAAGTTGGATAAAAATAATATAGAATATAAACAAATAACACAACTTAAAAAAACAAAGTTAGTAGCTACAAAGTGGGCCACAGTCGGCCCTCAATATTTGGCCAAGATTTTGGGAAAGGTTGGGGACGACAACAAAAACTGTTCAATGTTATATTAGGTCCATACATACGTGCACGTTTGGCTCATGGAGAGAATCATGATCGGGGGAGGCGTCCCCTTCACCTTCAGACGGGTGAAGAGACTCGCGGTACTCTCAAGGCACCTAACATGTACGGCGATATCATTTGAGATTGGGAAGTCGCAGATCGTATTGGAATTAGTCCCTACTCTAAAGGTGTATTCCGGACCGTTCGTGGTCGAACATGTGTGTGAACCGCGAGACGTTATGAGTTCCGTGCTAATTATGTCAAATTTCTTTTTCCAGCAGCCAGATCCATGAATAGATACAATGTTGAAAAGTAACTAATTAGTCAAGATGGACGCTAGTAACTGTGGCGGCGTTGGGGCTTTCATCGAAACAAGCCAGTGATAATTTTGTTACAGACAAATCCCAACACAGTGGGATCAAAAAAGTAATGGAAAAAAAACCATTTAATTTAAACGTCCACCCCGACAAGTTTATCTTCTTCTTCTTCGGTCTCTCAATGCTGAGGATCTTGAACGCATATTTTCCATTGTTGCCTATTCTGTGTTGTATGGCAAGCCCAGTTAGGCCCCGGCAGCCACTCTGAATCTGGTCGTCCTTGTAATTTTTGATGCGAACTGACTTGACCCAAATCCACTTCCACTCCAGTATATGTAGCGGCAACTACATGCGACTCTTCGATATGATCGCAGGCAGCCCTGAGGAGGTGCTGAAACTGCATGGTCACACCTGTTGGAGCACGTATCCTGGCGAGATTGCTTCTTTCTCCTGCTATAAACAATACTAATATATACTTACGATGCAAAGAACTGGTCTGCCTGTTCTATGGTTCCCTGGAAGGCTATCCGTCCGCTCGCTAGCAGCACCACCTGGTGGAACAGCTCGAAAACACCCGAGGCGGGCTGGTGGACTGAACACACCACCAGCTTCCCCCCTATAGCAAGTCGACGGAGGCGGGAGACCACGGCACTGGCCGCGGAACTGTCCAGGCCGGTGGTGGGCTCGTCGCAGAACAGGATCGGTGGATCGTTGAGGAGCTGTAAGGAAATTGGGATGTAGACTCAAAATAATTCTTGTTCAATGGTAGTAAGTGTTATCTGTCAAAATATTTACATCTCCCTTAAGTTAGATTACGTCTGTATATTCGTATAGTCCATCGAAGACATCCACTGCTGGACAAAGGTTTATCTGTAGAGAGCGTTACACGTCACGGTCACAAGCCTTGTACCCAGCGGCTCCTCGTAACCGTCACAAGATCATTAGGCCGTCCAAAGTCATTAATTATTAAAAAACCAAATAATATTCTTCATTCGAATAACTTTTGACATGCGACTTCCGCCGCTTCTGTGTATACAACACTCTACTTTTGTAGTCTTTCATAACACCTGGTCGGCTACCGTCTCCAGTTACTTCTATTTTTTGTAATGAAATTATATATCTACAGACAAATCAAATTTGTTTTATTGTTATGTTGTTATATTATAAAGGAAGTCTAAAGAGTTTGCTTGGGTGAACGAACTAATCCTAGCAACTACAGGTCCGATTTACAATATGCTTTGAGTGTTAGATAGACACCGAGGAAGGTTATAAGCTATGTGTCGCCTGTCGCAGGGCGTTGCTAGTATTTATATATCTATATATAAATGTAAGTAGCAGAATTGTTTTATTTGTTCCTGTTATCGGCTTGTCAAGTTACGATATCGTTGTTCTATTTCGCATGTAAATGCATTTAAGAATTTTTTTTAAGGTTTAATTAAGGTTATAGTCTAGAGAATTTGTTTCGTTGAAGGCACTAATCTCCGTAAGTACTGGTCCGATTTGCAAAATTTTTACGGTTTTAGATAGACCATTTACCGAGGAAGGCTGTGAGCCATGTGTCACCTACGAGGCGCACCCTCGCAACATGGGTTACGCGGGAGAGATCGCGTGTAAATGCATTTACGCACTGCCGTCGCTCGTGGGTGGGATCCAAAGTGGGGTGTGGGACTCGCGGACGAACCGAATACTAACTAAAGCCACGCGGGTGCCTTCGGCCGCCGAAACTGACGTGTCCCGTATCTATCAGCATCAGAGTGCCTCGGCGGCTGGTCAGTCATTCACAAAGGGGGCATGGCACAACGACTTACACCAAGTTATAGTGCACCTGGTGTAGTGTTACGTAATGTTTCTTATTCCGTACGGTATTGTCTGGAGTAAAGTATCTAATTTGTAAGTTGGCACTGAATAAAGATGTTCTTTTCTATTCCATTATGGCGGAAACTCACCAGCACCTTCTTTAGTAACGTGGTTGTATATACACTAGACTACGATATACTTGCAGCGCCTCGCGATTTCACCCGCATAATGTACGATGGCATATAGTCTATAGCTCTCCTCGATAAGTAGGTTAGATAGCCCAACACAAGAAAATTAAATCGTACCAGCAATTCCCGAGACAAGCGCGTTGAAACAAAACAACAAATCTTTTAGCTTTATAATAAGCGCGTGTTTGGCTACGCGCAGGGTATCGTTCCGTAATTTACGAGTTGATTTTGTCGAATTAGAGTTCCGTAGTATGGTCTAACTAAAAACCAAATAAAGCTACTAAATTAAACTTTCCATACAATTAGTATTAGTAGTGTCCCATTGGTAGGGAGGTGAAGTGGAAAAGAGGGCAACGCATCGGCATAGTCATTATGCTGATGTTAATGGGTGTTGGTATTCGTAAAAAGGCTCAGATCTCTCGTTTGTGCCCTATACTATAAAAAAAATATAAAAAATATGATTTCGGGCAAAATGCTTTTGGTCGCCTATTACTCGTAAACTTGTGTTGTGAAGCTACCATTAGTATGATAGTTTTCCTTTGAACTTCATTTTATATAGGCGCTATCGTGACGTTTGAATGTCTAACTACAACCGTTATCTTTTTATAGCATAAGGGGGCATACGAACTATCGGAGCATTCGCATGATTGTTACACAGATGCGTTGCCCTCCTATCAAACCCCCCCCCCCCCATTGGTCCACTGGCTACACATAAACCGCATGACACGCGGCAGCGTCGGTATCAAGTAAGTGAGCTTAACAAATCGCGAATGATTTGCTTAATTGAAAAACGATCTCTCGACACCCCCAATATGGATGGATGACCCATCTAACAATACCCGACACAATGGGGATGACGAAAACATTACCATACCCATTTTACATATAGGTGAGTTACCTTCAACATTTTTTTTTTTTTCAAGATTAGAATCTTGAAAATTTTACAATTTTGTCGTCGCGATTAACGTGTATATTACAGTTTTTAAACTAAACCGGTAACGGATGGATGTATCTTTTTATTTACTACGGAACCCTAAAAAAAGGTGCGAACGTCGTTAGCATATGCAATAAAAGGAAATACAAGTTGAATTGTTTTACTTTATCAGAACCTAGCGATACTAGTATAATTTACATAATGACCTTTGCTCTCGCATACCTATTAGAGTTATTGGCTCTTTAACATTACATGCAGAATCCTTGAGGCAGAGTGGAAATCTGGAAATTAGGCATATTAATGACTCCGAAACTATTCGACTGATTCGAAAAATTCTTTTACCATTGGAATCCTACATTATCCTACATAGGATATATAATATTTTATACAACGTTTTGATCATTATGGAACTCCGATAATGTAACCAGGGATATGAAAAAGTATACCAAAGTAAGTCCTTATTTTGCTTCTGAAATTATTGGCAACTAGCTGCCCCGACAGATGTTGTTCTGTCATAAGTTTAGTTTGTTGTCATTACCATGACGTGTGTTGTTTACGGGACCGAAATTACAGTGAGATCTTATCGCGATTAAATATGTTATCAAAAAGAACCAGTTCTCGTAGCACAAGGGAACATTACTTTGTAATCAATTCTTTTGCTATTTTAAGTGTTATTTTGTATTCTCCAAGTCTACTCAGCCTGCGAACTCAACTTGTAATGATGATGATTCACACAATATTCCCAAAGCTCAGAATGACTTACAGACCCCGGAACCCCGTCTGAGGGAGACCGCTTTCTGATCTTAAGCCTAAACCTCGAACTTCAGTATTCCACGGGGAGTTGCTATATCCTTTCACTGTAAGGGTTATAGTAATCTCATATGATAAATAGCTAAATCATCATGAAGGCTTTAAGCCTAAGTAGAGATCGAGGGCGAGTCAGGCTGCTAAACCTCAATACTAGTCGAGAGTTTACTAAATCATAGTCAAGATATATATCGTGTTTTATTTAATAATATTCATTACTTCTAAATTCAATTAAATCTATTTTTTTAAGATTTATTTCAAACCCTGGAGCCGGGCCGTACTGCTAGTATATTCTATGCCGTATATTTTGACTTACACTACATATTATAGAGTTCATTTTGTCTTTCCTACGCTATCTCGACCTAACATTGTTACGGTCTTTTATAATTTACTTGCTAATCTAGGTACTAATACGTGAAGAAAAAAATCCATCTCCTTTTTAAAGAATTGCGTGTATGGAGGAGTTTTAAATTTGACGCAGTTGAAGATAACAAGGAGAAGATGTACAGAAAGCTAATATTGTAATATAATATGGATTAGATTTTATTATTTTATCTAAATAAAACGCTACCCGCACAATGTTAGCACCTAATTAATACATAATCTGTGACACTGTTACGCATTATGACATACGGACATTTAGTTCTTATGACATTATGTCGTATAATGTCATAAAAACTGAATGTCCGTATATACTTATTCTTCAATTGAGATCGAATTTCGATCGTTGGCGATCTGTGGTCTATATTATTAGGGTATTCACAGATATTTTTTTACAAAATCTAAGCATAATATATTAGACATAGATGAATGGGAAACTCGTTTTGCTTTAAGTAACACTGATAACGAAAAATAAGGTCAATATGTGAATACTAAAACTGATTTAAGTTAAATATTCTGTTAACATATAGGTATACTTTATTACCTTTACGCGCATAACACTATGTATGAATAATTTTACTGTAATTCTAGGTATTTTATAGTGTGCATATCATTTAAAAATAAACACTTTTCTATACATTCATACATACATTTATTTGTTTCTTGTTACTCTAATTTGACAGACAGATAGATGTACTGAATGGATAGGCTGGCATTTAATTGACTTACTTTATATTTAAATAATAAATTTAGTAAATGTCCATTATTACGACTATTTAACATATTTTATCGTGTTCCTTATCCATCGTTGAGGAATGAGACAAAATCTCAGTAATGAATGAATGTACCAAAATCCTCATGCTATCCTGTCATAAAAATGAAGCTAAATAAATATGTATGTAGACTTCCTATACCTAGTGTATTTAGATTTACAGATATTGAAAACATCCAAGAAAGGCAAAATAAATTGTTGGCTTCTAACTCCATCGTAAACTGTACTGTAGACTTAATAGAATTTAAATGGTTCAAAAATATCAGTATTCTATCCTTTGGTGATATAGTAAATGTTCCAGGCTGATTGATAACTGGCCGAAACGACCAACTTAAGAAAAGTTAGGCAAACAAAATTTATTACATTGCATTCTATCATCTATTCGAAAATGAACGCCAAATTTGAATTTATTCGAACTGATGGAATTTATGTGACCTAGATATAGATATAGATAGATACATCCTTATACTCTTGAAACAAAAGAACAATCTAGGTAGTGGATTGAGAGCGGAAGAAAGCAAAAACATTTTGTCGGCCGGCTAAGTGATGGCGACTGTTTGTTGGGATGCTCGAGGGATAATTTTAGTGGATTATTTGCAAAGAGTAAAAACAATAAATAGAGATTAGAGATTTTATTTTGAATATTGCGAAAGCTTGCTACAAAAAATTTGTGAAGAAATCCGAAGGTAACGGCCTCATTTAGCCAAAAATAAAGTTTTATTCCACCACGACAACGCACTTATAAACGAGGTTGGAGTTGTCAAACTCATGAATTGCCGTTCCAATTGTTACAGCATCTCCCCCTTTCCCCAGATCTGGCCCCGTGCGACTTCCACCTATTCCCGAATCTCAAGAAATGGTTAGATGGCCGAAAATTTTCATCTGATGAAGATGATCTGATTCACTGATGAAGTCAGTGTCGCCGTAGACGAGAATTTTGAGGGGTTAGAGAAAACATTTTATCAAACTGGTGTAACGACGTTGGAGAAGCGCTAGCATCGAGGTAGGAGAAAACTAGGTTGAAAAATAAAATTGTTGCGACGTTGCTGTTTAATCCCTTCTACAAAATGATAAGAACCCTTTGTATAAGCGCTGGTCTGGCCACGTAGTGGCGACAGTACTCGTGCCATATGTTGTGCCAATCTATAAGTAGGTTAATCAATCTGACTTACTATCGGACTTAGTGGAGCATTGAATTTGTGTATCTTTGTACATACAGTTTAGGGGTCTATCACATGCATGAATTAGAAAACTGACGTCAAGATTCAGTGTTTCCGAATAGTTTTAGAATTTTATTGGTGGGGTCGGTTTTGACCTTTCGTCAGATGTTCTCATCCGATAAAGTGTGGCGAATTTTATCGTTATAGTAGGACGTATCCATTATGACCGTCGCATTTCCTTCATACGCACCAAGTATTGTCAACTCTGGTCTTAGATTCATATGTCGTGATGGCTAAAACGCACGCATTCAAGACTTTTGTTTTCATGCTCTCTGTTATTGATAACGAAAAAACTTGATGAATTTCTATATGTAGCACTGCGGTACTCTATTCTGTTCTATAACAGTATTCTGCCGAGAGTTCCTTCCCTATACTTCTACGAAGTTGCAACGAGTCCAAACCAGACGTACCCTTGAACAGCTTCGGGGAATACTCCATTGTAGACGATCGGTTCAAGGAACATTAGCATGAAACTTCCCGGCGTTTCATGTTCATTCATGTTGTTAGTTTGGTTTTGCTCATATTCATCAACTGGGACTAATTGTGTTACATTATATGCTGCCAGTAGTATTTATGACAAAATTGTTTGAAAGCACAAAAGTTTTGCACGTTGTCCACGAGGTCTCTTTAGTAAATTACTCCGTAACGTTCCGCTCCTTTTGCCAAAGACGATTTATATTTATCGTTACTTCACTAGAGGACCAGACATTCTCGAATCGTATGGATGTCTTGAGCTGCATCAGACGACCCACCAGTCCATTTACCTCCTTTAAAATCAAAAGGTACAATGGCCGAAGATTGTTTGCGTGAAAAGAGTTATGAATATGGAGGAGGCAAGGCGGGTGCGTGAGGATCGCGATATGTGGCATTCCGTTCCCCCTGCCTATCACAGTAGGGAACTGGTATGAAAATGTGTTGTTATTGTTAATGAAATCAAAAATGGTTTAACTTACCTGAACGGCAAGGGCCACTCGTTTCCTCTCCCCTCCAGACAGCGCCTTGAGTTTTGTTCGCGTGCAGTTCGCAACACCAAGTTCGCCGAGCAGCTGCTGGATCCTCTTCGTTCTCATCGACGCGCTGGACCGCTTGTCCATCATCAGACGAGCCTATGTATATGTTATTTGTAGTAAAAGTAATAATGTAATAACGTTGAAGAACTGGGTAGTCGGGGTTGAAAAAGATGGCAGTTAAAGTAAAACTGATATTTTTCATTTAACTGATACATACGTGATACATTAATGTGAAGTTTAGGGCTTATAAAATGTGCAAGGAGTTTCTCACATGTGGTTCAAACTTTTTTACTATCACATACCTGCTTAAATGACCCAATAGTGATTACCATACGACATTATCCTATTACTATTAATGTTATAAACGCGAAATTTGTAAGTATTGATGGATGTTTGTCTCCTTCACGTAAAAACTATTAAATGGATTTTAATGAAAATTTATAATAATATACCTTATATATCAGAACAATACATATGCCATAGAAATAATAATATTTGCACGAGATTTTGTCAGGCCACGTGGATGAAGTAGCGGGTAGCAGTTAGTGAATACATAAATACTTAAGCGTGTAAAAATTATTTAATTCAATCATAAGACACTTGACGAAGCTTTAAAATTTTAAAACCGTTAGAAAATTACAAAAATCTTTGTTTTTTTTTTATTGAATTAAATATTTGAATATTAGATTCTCATAATAAATTTTAGGAAAGCTCAAAACAAACTACAGGCACGCACATGGGATATAACTTTAGGTGTACTTGGATGTAAATTGCAGATTTGCAATTTTTAGTCGTCCGCAAGCCTCGTCGTGGCGGTGAGGCTCAGTATCCTGGGGTGAACATAGACACCTTAGCCGAAGCCAATTGAACCGAGTAGACTGGTACCCTGTTACCTCTTGTAAGAAACAAGTAAGTAAGTACCTTTACACCTGTTATCCCCAAAGAGGTAGGCAGAGGTGTGCTAGTACCTCCACAACTCGTAAGTCTAGTAGATATACTAGAACACCCACGATTGGCCAAGGTACTGAGGCCCATCATGTCATAGGTGGCAAGCCTATGGCCACTTCGGGCACATTCCAATCCCGGACAATGTAATGCATGCTCAGAATAATCTGGAAAGCATTTAATAACAATTGCGCGGCCTGGGGATCGAACCTTCATTGGCGACACCCGCACCGTTACACCACAGAGGCGATTCTTGTATTATTGTAAGAAGAGGGGACTAAAGAGCAGGAGGTGGGGGGCTCTTCGTACCCCGCTTAGGAGAAGAGAGCAAAAGGAACAAGGGGATAGACGCTTTTGTGCACGGGCGGGGGTCGAGGATGGGAACCTCACCCTATTGCGCTGTCCTGTGTTGCACTGTTGTGCGTGACAACCCCTCTATGGAGGTGGTATCGGTCCCTCAGGGGACTGGCTGGTCGATGAGGAGCCCTGATGATTACGCTAGCGGCAGCGGGATCCAATTCCGCCCAAGTCATGGCTGTTTATTTGTATATACTATTACCGATCTTAAATATTACTTACATTTATAATTTTTTAATAGTCTAGGGGGACAAACGAGAAATAGGAGCCCTTCTACGACTACCGACTCCCATAAACACCAGCATAGTAATATGCTGATGCGTTTCCCTCATTTTTACCTCGCCCTAATGGGCCACCTGCTACTGACAAACCGCACGAAACGCGACATCGTAGATGTCACACTACGGTGGTATCAAGTGAGCGAGAGGTACCTCCCCGGTCGTGCGGGCCAATCCCGCTGCAATGCAGCATAACACTACCTCTTGCTAAGCTTACTTCTGTTATGATGTTGCCTAGTGCCTGTAACACAAGCCCTTGCGGTATATTTCACAGGGCGCGGTCTGATTTGTCCATAAAATTACTTTCCGTAATTGACAAGCCTTCTACGTAGTAAGAGGTAGTACCATATTCCATTGCAGCCAAATTGGGCTGGCACGACCGGGGTGGAGGGGGGTACCTCCCGCTCACATGATGTCGTGAACAGACAGCTGTGTGATAGATATCTTTCCATGAACAACAAGACCGCGTATTCTCTGCTGCTCGCATGCAACCGGAACGAGCTACTGACCTTTTTTATGGTAAAGGGGGGCAAACGACTACCGACGCCCATGAACATCCGCATAAGAACTCCTTTCTTCCCGCCATTCCGAAGGGCCACCGGCTACTCACAAACCGCACCAAACGCGACACCGAAGATGTCACTCTAAGGCAGTATCGTGTGCACGAGGGGTACCTCCCCGTGCCGACCTAATTCCGTTGCTATTGCAGCATGCCACTCTTACTAAGTTAACATCAACATACTCAATTGCTCACCATAAACTCCATATGCTCGGTGACTTTCAGGTCGTCAATGGAGAGGTCCTCCTGCGGTACAAATCCAGAGATCCTGGAGATGAGGTCGGCACCGGCGAGTCTGCCGTTCAGCATCAGGTAGCCGGTGATCGCGCTTTTGTCTCGCCGGCTGATCGCCGCCAGCAGCGTCGTCTTACCAGCTCCACTGTGAGCGAAAGCGCCGTTATTAGTAACTAGCGATCCGCCCCTAGTGAATATCAGGGCCATATTATACACTAAAATGATTGATTCGTATTTGATGTTTCTTTTTATTTTGTATACTATGTTTACTGTGGTGTTGTGAAGCAGAGAATAAATATATTTTTATTTCCATTTCTAAAACATAAAAATACGCAAGATAAATAAAACCTACTCATATAGGTTCCACTTGAGACCTAGAATCATGAACTATACAGCGAGAACTGGATATTACTGCATAATTCTGCCGAATGCTGAGGAAGAGTTTAAAAAAATAGCATCCCGTATTCAGACTTGTGTGTGTGTCTGTGTGAATTTTATCGTCGTCTAAATCACACCATTAGTGATTTGTCAGTGAATGATACTTTTGATACATTATGATGAACAAACAACGAAAGTATGTATCAGTTGTGACACAAAAGGATACCAAATTGTTTCGGTGTTTTTAAAAACTTCCAAGTCGTTAAAAAAGGAAATCATCAGTTTGACCGTATTCAAAACTACAAATTGGTTTATTTTTTTCTTTGTTGTTGAGTGGTTCTATTCAGTCAAACGCTTGCCTAATAACTTATTTGTAAAACACAATCCTAAGTCACCTCAACTGGCAACAACTACTGAAGATAGCCACGAAGTTGACCGGATACCGCACGATAGTTCCTGAACACGAAGTTTCGCTGCATTTTGGCTGAAACCGAAAGTGTCGCCAAAACTAGATTTTTTGGCTGAAACTGGACGAAACCGAAACTGAAAGTTCGGTCTCTACTATTTAAAAGATATATACCGCAACGAAGATCAGATGATCCGTTAGTGAAATAATAATGTGCTACCAGCCTGCAGCCTTCATTATAGATACAAACCAGCTGCGCAGAACGTATTATAGTGTTGTTCCCTTATTTTCCTATTACAATAGGAGGGCACTCGAACGGAGATAAGGCGCGGGACCGACGGCTTAACGTGCTCTGCGAGACACAAAGGTAATACCGCCGACTCCCCGACTTCGATCTGTTATAAAAAAAATATGAAAATTCTCACTTACGACCTGGGTCTCAGTTTCGGGTGAAACCAAAACCGAAACCAAAACTCTAGTGTACATATATAAAGTTCTAATATTGAATAAAATTTTCACTAGATTTTATTATTTATGAATATTCTTTAATTTTTCCACTATGTGTATTGTGCTAAAATTTTACCTACAAAGCCACGAAGTTAAACGAATGCACGATAGATCCCGGACGGGGAGTTTAGGCGAGGCCGTAATGTTCGGCCCATTTTAGTCCGAAACCGATAATCAGGCCGAAACCGAAACAAAAGTTCGGTCGGACTCTTCTTACACTTGACAATTATATATAAAAGAAACGTCACGCACTCACTCATCACGAAATCTCATAAACTACAAGTGCTAGGAATTTCAAATTTTGCATGGGGGTTCTTTTTAGGACGTAGAACTCGTTAATTTCATTTCATGAAAGGATTATGCGATTTAGCTTCATAAGTTTGACGCAGGAGTGTATTTTTGTCATAATCACGAGAACGTAGACCCGAGCAACAGCTAGTAACATTTAACTTCAACTAACACAGTGTTGTATCTTACCTTGAACCCATTAAAGCCACTAAATTGCCCGAGGAAACAACGCCGTTAACTGTAAATAAACAACTAGTGAATAAGTATTATATTTATAGAAGTAGTCTCTAAACATAATAGATACTTGCGCTCGGCTCCACAGGTTCCAACTAAAGCCCTGATCATCATATTAGGAGCCTATTTGTCGAATAAAAAGAATTTCAGTTTTACTATAATATTTTTGTTACTTCATCAATTCAGCCTTAAGTATCAAATAGCTAATTAACATTTCAATAAGTAACCTGTAAAACTGACTATAAGTAGTTAGGCTAGTAAACCGTCAACAAGATGGGCCGACAATCTCCATGCGGTACTAAGCGGATTAAAGTGGGATAGGGCTGGCCCGCCATTTTGTGTTGGCGAAGATTTACAGTTGATGTCAAATTTGACAATTGATAGAGAAATAATTAGGTTCGGTTTTACAGATACTATAGAAGTGCCTAACACCTATTCGATACTTAACTATTAATTACCACATAAATGCTTCATAATTACTTCTATCCGGAATCAGTAAAACTGAATTTTGAAGGTTTTTTTAAATTCCTAATAAACTCAGCGGGATGGGAACTTGTGAAACCGATCATTACCTTAATTATCATATAGATGGTGCTTAATTATAATTTCAGGAGTAAACTTTTTATTGCCCATTGTGTGACAATGATACAACTTCAATGATTTTTGTTCACCCATGAAGTGCCAACGTATCTAAAGAACTTTCACTTCAAAAATAAGATTAACTGTAAAAATTAGGATTTCAAATTATACAAAATAAATTGATAAATTAATTATATCAATTTAAAAGTTTGTATTGGATAACCTTCTTCTCAGTCGTGTGCTCTTGACTCTTCAGTTCTTGGTTTTATGACGGATCGACTTTTCTGTATAGTTCCGCCCTCGCAATGCGCATCTACTGATTACTTATTATCGGAGGATTTTTGTCACTTGATTATTAAGGGGTTTGAAAACTCAAGAGATGTTGACCATATTATACAACTCATAATTTATGTAGAAAACAATATATTTAGTCGACAGTTCTGAGTAGAATTACGAAAGAATTAAAATTACAATTTAGTTCTCTGAATTTTAAAATTCTCTTGTCCTACAGAGACAATGAAATTGGTCACTCTCCAATATACCGCCATATTATTGCAGGTTTTCATAAGCTATTGGCGGCATTGCAGCCGAATTGGGCCGGCACGACCGGCTAGGTCCTCTCGCTCATTTTACACCGCCATAAAGTGTCAGGTATGCTGTCGCGTTTACATCGAAAACTACTTAAATAGCCCGTTACCTCCATGTAAAACTTTAACTTCTTCATAAACTGCTGAGCTCCATATGCTCTTTTGTGTCTTCCTCTTCCTGTAGACGGACAGGTCTTTCCACGAGAGCGTGAGGTTCTCGGGGTTGTCCCCCACCCCGGACATCTCGTCGTCATCCCAGTTCACGATCGCTCCCGTGAGGATGTTACGCGTGGGTACCTTCAAGTTTCTTTCCATTTTCGTCTTTTACGTCATTTGGCACTGAAAGAAAAGAAATATATAATTAACATTATGGCATTAATATGGATCCTATTGTATTTTGTTAATTCATAAATGTAGGCGCGATGGAATCTCTGTGTTTCAGATTAGCTGGGAGTGGGGAGTCGGCCGTTATAGCGTTGACGTAGGTCTCCGTGTCCAGCAGGGGATGATGATGAAATTTTGCATGCTCATATCTAGTGCAGTGTACACTTACGCGACCTTCGCACCAGAGCGTTTTAAAACCAAAACCTGTAAAAAGGGAACTACAATGTCTCGTGCAAACGGGGCCTTATCGTGGAAAGGCTTTCATTAGTGATCCACAGAGTTTCACATAGAGTTTTTGTTTGATCAGGGTCAATGTACATTTTAATACGAGTAATATGCGCATAATTAAATGCAATAATGATAGTAATTATAGATCAATAGTTTGTCACATCATTATTCATTGATTATTAGACATGACAAGACCTCCGGGTCCCTCTAATAAATAGATAAATTAGCTATTATAAACACTCCCATATCGGGATGCATCTCTCCCAACTTCGGGAGACAGGGGTCTCGTCGGCCGTTGCCCACTCAGAGCAATTCGCTGAAGCTGTATTGGACTTCTCTCGCACAGTCAGGTACTTCAGGCAAACACTAGATACTAAATAATTTAAATTTCATTACATGTTTTTTTATTGTTTTACATAGATGACTTAATGATTGGCGCAAGGCACTTCTTGGTTGATTGAAAAAAAAAATCTTTATTTTTGAAATACAACTATTTCATTATCTATAGTTGATGTGAAATTTAGGTATATTTCTTAAAATTTATCTGATTCCTTTATTGATCGTAGATTGCGTAGTTGTGCTCATAATATAATTTGTAACGAAATTCGTTTCTACTACATTGTTACACTTGATATGCGATCACGAGACTTATATTCTTTCTTCTTGGGACGAACCTAATATAGACGCCGTTGCTATTGTAGTTGCCCTAATTCTCCGGACCAGTTTACAAACGTATCAATGTCGGTAATGGAAAAAAATAGGATGGTGTCACAAATTCTAAAAATATTCTCTTTTGGCTTACGTTGGCCTTAAATACATATTCCATATACTTAAATCTAGGTTAGTATGGTGTGTTACACCAAGCATCTAGGTAGTTCGCGACCGGCCGCACTGTGCTACTTAGCTAAGTCTAGTGTCAAGTCAATAAGCTCTACGCGCTAAGTAAACAATCGCCTCCCTCGTGTACTCAGCCTTATAGTTTATACTGGGCATAGATTGATATGTATTGGCTTTATTATTTATTCATGTAGTAATTATGTGTTACGATAAATATCTATAATATAATCTCATAATTTCAGTAGATATCATTAATTAATTAAGGGGAATTTATTAATTTAATCTTATCACTAATTTTATACCACTATATCAGTACACTGAACTGGTGGCAGGCATCGGGTGTCAAGCTATTCGCCCGCGGGTGCTCTTGCATTTCAAAAAATACTCCATTTTATCCTATTCATCCCTATACCAAAATTATAGGATATCTGTTTCGCAGTTTTGACTTGAACAAATACACGTAGTGTAACAAACAGACAAATGCACCATCGTGTTCGATAGGGCTGTACCAAATTATAATTTAGTTGATAAGTCAACTCGATTATCATCTTAAAATACATGTTTTATCCATATTATGTATAGATACTATATAAGCTTTTGTATATCTGGAATTGTTGGATGCAGGTGGCTCGTGACCGTGACTTATGGCGCCATGTGGGGGAGGCCTGTGTGCAGCAGCGTACTTATATTGTTGGATGCAGGTGGCTCGTGACCGTGACTTATGGCGCCATGTGGGGGAGGCCTGTGTCCAGCAGCGTACTTACATTGTTGGATGCA
>JAFELO010010469.1:74015-126717 GCA_017140195.1 Eumaeus atala | reverse complement strand
GGGGGCGAAGGAGGTCAACGCACCAGCATAGTAACTGTGTGGATGTTCATAAGCGTCGGTAGTCGTTGAAAGGCGCCGATTGCTCGTCTGTCCCCCTTTCCTTACAAAAACATAGTTTGAAACCGCAAAAAAAAGATAATTTGTACAATTCATACGAATTATCAATGGGGCAAACCCAGGCGCGACGAATGTATTTTATAGATCAACAACCCTCTTCCGTATTCCATTAGTAGATGCTATTGACTACTGGAGTTAGAATTTGACATAAGTTCCATAGGATGTCATAATCTCCAGTAATCAATATGGATAGATAGAATATTGAAGACGGCCATAAGTAAAATGTCAACCTCGTGTTTCTTGATAGTATTTAACAATAATCTGTTACGGACACGAACGTTACTCCGAGAACAGGTGATAAGAATATTTTTGTATGTTACACATAAGTCGTACCAATCCGCCAAGATTGTTCAAAACCGCTTTGTGCCCATAAAATTCATGAACGAAATGAACCGATAAGGGCTGACAATAATGATGATGATGATGATATATTTAGTAACATATCAATTACGCTTGTTATCGTTGTTTCGTCGGGGATACATCCCCATTGAATAACAGATTTAACATTCTACTGTTATAATTCCCGTGACACCTATTTATTTTTAGTCTCTAGTCAAAAAGAATATTCCTACGATGAAAATTCGTATTTGGTTTCCGTTAAATACAGAAATCACATCTCTGGAAACATCATCCTCCTGTTGATGGCCATGTAGCTGTTACCTGCGTCTTCGTCAGCGTAGAAAAATTATGTTTGAACTCAGGGTCTATGCATACCAAATTTCATCAAGGACAGTTCGGAACGTAACACATCACAGACGGACAGAGTTAATTTCGCATTTATAACATTAGTATGGGCAGTTGATGATTTATGCATACTGCTGTAATTTTTAACACTATCCTGCTTTTACACAGTCACCGTGACTTCGATACACTCGTTTCATTATTTTTTTTATAGATTAATTAATATTTATACACATGGTAAGGAAGTAAGGAATGACTCATTTTAGAGGCGCGTTTTTATTGAATCGCAACAACGCGACGAAAAATTTCCTGACAAACAAACGCAAAGAAGTTTGATAAGAGATCTATCTCTGCAGATATATTTTAAGTGCATAATTTTAGATATATGTGTTATTGCATCTGAAATAGGTATATTTTCACACCAGAACGACAGATATTTCTTTGTATTGTCCTTCTTTTACATAAAATTATTATTTTTGAACTAAATGCCATAAATCAACCTTAATTATGATTCTCTTGTTAAAGAAATATATACGGAGGGTGATTGATAAGTATCCGAAACGACAAAGAAAAACTTTAATAATCTATTTAAAACAATTTTTTCTTTCAACGTAGTCTCCTACCTCGATGCATTTAGTGCAGCGTTTCTCCAATGCCGTTACACTATTTCGATAAAATGTTTTCTCTAATCCCCCAAAATATTCGTCTACGGCGACAACGACTTCATCATTTGATGAAAATCTTCGGATTCTTAACTATTTCTTGAGATTCGGGAATAAGTGGAACTCGCACGGGGATCTTGATCTTGATCTAGGGAATAGGGGGGGATGCGGTGAAAATTCGAAACGCAATTCATGGAATTTGGCAAAAGTGTCATTTCACGAGTGCACAGGTGCGTTGTCGTGGTGGAATAAAACTTTCTATTAGGCTAGATGCGGCAGTTTCTTTCGGAATTTGGCAAAAAAATATTGCAGCAAGCTTTATAACACTCTCCATTTATTGCTTTTTCCTCTTTGTACTAAAATAATCCATCGAGCATCAACAAACAATAGCCATCACTTTGCCGGTCGATAAAACAGTTTTGCTTTCTTCGGCGCAGGTTTTGAGCTGTCACTGTCCACTGCTTAGAATGTTCTTTTGTTTCAGGGGTATAATGATATATCCATGTTTCGTCTACTGTCACATAACGCCGCAAAAACTCGTCAGTATCACGCTTAAACAGCGCCAAACACTCCGACGAATCGTCCACTCGATGTTGCTTTTGATTAACAGTGAGCAAACGCGGCACCCATCGCGTGCAAAGCTTTTTCATTCGCAAATGTTGGAGTAAAATGTTAAAAACGCGTTCAGAGGAAATGCTTACCATCTCTGCTATCTGCCGCAACTTTGAGCGCCGATCATTCAAAACGAGTTTTTGAATCTTTTTGATCATGTTCGGATTCGTGACTCATTTGGACGGCCAGACCTGTTGGCGTCTTCGCAGCTCTGTCACGTTTAGAATCAGTTATCCAGATGTCAATTGTACCCAGTGCAGGAGCAGTATTACCCAAAAAACACTGCTCGACTTTAATCTGGGTTGCTGTTTTCACTTGTAAAGCGTAAAACACTATGACCGCACGAATTTCATTCCTTTTCACTGATGAGAAAATTTCTTAATTTACACAAATTCTATCAGTTCGAATAAATTCAAATTTGGCGTTCTATTTTCGAAAAGATGATAAAATATAATGTAATAAATTTTGTTTGCCTATCTTTTCGTTCGTCATTTCGGCCAGTTAGCAATCAGCCCTCGTATAGCCAACTAGAGGTAGCACATGTTTGCTGCCTCGAAATCACAACACTTTCACCTATCTGGCGCGTTTAAGATATTTTCACTTCAAGTAAGCATCGAAAATCAATTAATGTTTTTGAAGGAAACTTATTATTTCAATATCATATTTTTACAAAAAAATATATAGAAAACGTGATACGATATGGAATAAGAAAATTCATGTTATTCTAAGTGAAAACCTAGTTCCATATAGAGTATAGGCGTTCCAACAACACTTTCTTATCACTTAGACTGAAGGTAAAATTAAAGGCAGGTATATGAAATACAAACGCATCGAACATTGAATACCCAAGTAGTCTTAAAAATTGTTCATATCGTATCACTTAATTTTATTTGCAGTCGCTCCAGGATGGATGTAAATGGTGGGAGAGTGGAGACCGGTCGGCTTGGGGAGAGAGACAGATAACTATGAGCAAAAGTGGACCCATATAATTATCGATTGTAATGATGAATATTATTTTATTAAAATGTCAATGGGTCACCAAAATGTTTTAGTTGTACACTTCTAGACAATCGTAAATATTTTTGAACCTTTGAACATTTTCAAGCTGACTAGCTGGAGAAATGTTTGATTATTGAAGATACAGGCAGTCCGTAGTAGGCTTTGGCTCATGGAGAGGATAATGAGTGAAGGGTATCCCCTTCACCTCAGAGGAGTAAAATAACTCATGCGCGGTAGTCTCGGAATACCCAACAAATCGTCAATCGTATTGGAATTAGTCCTTACTCTGAAGGTGTATTTGGGACTGTTCGTAGTCGAACGCGAGTGCTGGTGTTGGCTGCCCGAGTGTCTGGGTTATTCTAGCCCGGTCATTAGGTACTTTTGAAGGAAGTGAAAATCGGTAATATCCATGGGTCATATGCAGACGTATCACCAAATACCGATCTTTGTTCCTGACCAGGTTCAAAGTATGTTGCATCAAGCATTTTTATACGAATACAAATTACAAAGTGATCGCCGATAAAATGTGTTCGAGGCAATTTTGAATAGCTGCTCGTGCCTTTTCCTTCCCCGTTACATCTGTAGTATATCTTTGTAACCTTTAATCATGTGGAATGATAAAGGTCCATGTCATTTGACTCTAAACTGACGTGGATAGCAAAACATTGAGAATTGACCCCATTTATTATCGCAGGGTTAATGCACCCACGTTCCGTACTAGGTGGCAACCTTCGACTGCTCATAGGAAATACTGAACATATGCACATTTTCAATATTATTCATTAACTTACAAATAGTTTATTGATTTGTAAATTAATATGTGATAACACTTTTTATTTTCTTAATATTTTCATGTTGTAGTTGATTTTACTATATGTATGGTGTGTTGATAGTGTAACCACAACATACAAACAATAGGATTGGGCAATTGGTGTGGTGTCCAGGATGCCTCTGGGCTAAGATGCCAAACCAGCGCTGTTCAGACACAAAAGCGCCTGTCTGCTCTTCCCTCAGCAGAGCAAGTGTAGCAGATTCCTTTAGTCAATTAGGGGGTAGATTTGGTCCCTCGATGCGCGTGAATTCGCGAGCCTGCGCGCGAGCAACTCTGATTGGTGCGCGTGCATTCGCGCGAAGCCAAGCGGCTATTAGGCGAACTACGCGCAGTCTGGTCAGTCGGCAATCGGAATTTTCTTTTTCTTTTTTCTGCCTTTTTTTCTTCTTCAACTTCTGATATAAGCAACATCATTGCAAGATCAATGTCAACCATTTTATACGAGTTTCAACAACGAGATTCAACTGGCAACTGGTGTCCATCACTAATGCCACGAAAAAGCGCGCATTCTCGCGCTAATTCACGCGAATACGCGCGCATTCGTGCGACTTCGCTTTGATTGTGAGGAATTTGACGCTTCGATGCGCTTCGACTATGCGCTAGTATGAATTGACCCTAAATGTTTTGTTAGAGCTCTGACACGTTGTATTAAAAGGCAATTGAGCTGTTAGTAATAATGTGAACCACGTTTCGTAATGAAGGAAATATTTCCTGTGGTAGAAATACTAAGACAAAGGGGACCCTGTTTGTGGATTGCATACTCAATATTACTTATTAGTATAATATAAGCTAAATAGATGTTTGCATTCCAACCGAATTAAGAAATTTTTATAACTATATTAAAAGTTTTGCCCTAGACAAGTGAACTATCTGTGTTACTGCACATATCATGTTCCTCCAATCATATCGCATCTTATTCGACGTTTAAGTCTAATCCCTCCGAGACTGACATGCAGTTGCTACTCCACGTCATTTGGAGGGGCTAAGAAAATGTGGAACGAAAACTCATCACGCATCGACGATTTTCTTTCATTTCTATAGTCATCATGACAACGCGCCAAAATAAAAGTGATATCACCAGCCAATAAATAAAGCAAGTACGATGTGTCTGAAACGCTCATGCTGACACAAGAGTTTCATTATTCGCAAAGTACTTACCTACCTACATAACATTGTAAGCATTGAATCGCTTGCTCAACATTAGTCTGTGAAACTTATCCATAGCTTACTACTAAGGTATCAAAGATTTAAAATAATTACAAGTATCAAATACTTTCTTTCACGCACCGCTATAATAAATTTGACTGTTTTTTTTTAATAACATGTCTGTCTCTGTAAAAATAAATACCTGATTGTAGGTGTATAAAATTAAGAGGTGAATTAAAAAAAATCTTTCCTTTATTAGTACAAATGTAATATGGATTTAATTTGTAAGAAACAAAGAGAATCATAAAGTAAGTAACAAATAGAAAATAGTTACCTTCATGAAATCAGGTACGTAATTTCCTAAGCAGAATGTCACGTCGCCGATATCGTGGCTTCCTCCATATGGTTCTTCTAAAACTAGGTCGCAGTTTATGGGTGGCATATCATCCAACAAATTCCCCCGTCCGATGCCATCTCCTTTCTCCATTTCAACTGTTAAAGTAAAAGCAATTGTAAGTCTTTTCGGTTAACGATATACTATATTTTTGTGTATGAATACGGCAAATACTCATACATATACATGCTCAAAGCATGTGTTCGTTTATTTCGTAATGGTGCGTTCATATTTTTATTTTCCTCATAAGTAGTAATTATTTAGATAATTAACAATATCGTTAGCATTTATCCTAGTGGATATAAAACCATTTGTGTAGTCAGAAAAAGAAAACTAGGTAGGTACCAAAAGTATAAAGGCCATCTTTTTGGCAGGAATTTTAAACTATTTGTCACAAATCGCAAAAATAAAATTTTATATATAACATTTTATATATCTTAATTTTTTGTTGTCTATTGATTGTTAAAGAATTGTAATTAATCAGAAAATATTAAAAACATAAAAACAATTACATCAATTACCCATAGTAATAGTATTAATAAATTGTTAGATCACATTTTTAAATCATCACAAACATTGAAAGTTTATCAAAGTTTGTAAAAACAAACTTTCGCACTTTCAGCTCAAATCCAATGTGTAACGTCCATAAATATATCACTATTATTGAACTTGGTCTTTCATAAAATATCACGACCAAAATGAGCGTTTTCATGACGCGTTACTAGAACCGCGCGAAAAAGGCGACTGAAGTTTTCATGAGCAAACGCACTGTGTGCCCTGACTCAGCACAACACCGTGTACGGAATAATTATCTTCGTTATTTTACGAAAGAGCTAAACAATGATAACTGTTGCTATATAGATAATATTTTTATTTTAATAACAAAAGAGGAATAAATAAGTGCTGTATTTTTTTTTCACTGATCTTGGACTTACTAATGTTATTGAACACGAATTCAAGTAAATAAATGATTAATTCTTGATGAAAAATTCATCCAATGTTATGTAATATTACTTTTCTGAATTTTAAATATAATCGCTAAAATATACAAAATAATGACTCATTATTTTGTATTTTTCCATCTTTACAGAATTGTAACCACAGTCAGATACACTATAAATAATTAGTTATTTAACAACTTTAAATATTACAAAAATTTAATGTTGTTGTTTGTTTTAAAAAGAGATAGTTTGTATTGTCTTGCAAGTACCCAATTCATAAAAAATATGATTTTATTTTACTTGTAAACTCATGTACACATACATACATCTTTTGTAGCAGAATTGGAAACAATATATTATATGTTTATGTATTATGCATGGACGATTGTGTTTACCAGCCCTTCACCATATAAAACACAAAATCCACTCCCAAAGAATTATACATCAGATGTGTTTTTACCACCATTGTTTTTACTAATTTTGTATTGTGTATAACTAACACACAGTTTATTCGTTTTTAGGGTACAAGTTAATACTCAAAATTTGAAAAATATTTTTGCAGCCCCCCCCTCCTCGTTTCAAAATCATTTGGGAGCACAGCATGCCCTTATGTGCGCCCATAGAAAAAGTCCTAGTTCCACTTAACTTGTATTGAACTCCCCATGGACTGTATGATGATGGAATAGCTAATAAAAATACAGTAAGTTTTTCTTTAGTCATTCTCAATATATTTCACATAAATACACAGTAATCATTGTAAAGCGGAATAAAAGACTAAAAAAGTGAAAATAAAATATAGCAGCTCAAGAAAACTGCATTACTAATCAATTTAAGGTACACAAATCTTTGTTGACAAATAAAGTAGGACAATCTACAGTATTACAGGTAGTAGTAAATACTGTGTGTGTATATTAATGTTATATTTGAACAAACAAAAAGACATATACAATGGCAAGACATCACATACAACATTGATTGATATGTTTAGTGTATCCTATCACATATTGTGTAAGCATTACTGTATTATTGAAGGCATAAAGGATTTCTGCAGTGTAATCATTACAAGAAAAAAGATGTCACTGAAAATAGTGAGCTTAAGTTATTATACAATAGTATAACATCCATTTTCCATGTTTTTTATTGCTGAATTTGGAGATAGATTTTTGTCATAAGTTTCACGCAGAAATGTTTCAACATGGTTAGTATTTATTATGCCTTAGATTATCCTAATGCTTATTATTTGTTGTGATATGCAGTCGATGCATATTCAGTCATTCTTCACTTACTAAAAATAATTATTATAGTAATAATTACACTGTATGACTTCTTCACTTACTAAAGAAAGACTCACTTTATTGAAGAAGCCATACAATCTGTCCAGACACTTTATGTCCTATTTATAAATAATATTTTAGCTTTTCACCTTAATAGTTTTGGGTTACGAAAAAATAAATATTTCGGACTTAGGCATGCCTTTCGTAATATGTAAATGAAAACATTTCATTAAGTAACCCTTCCCTTGCAAATTTAAAAAAAAAATTTTACTCATGTCGGTTAATAAAAAATAAATAATTATGGTCTAGTTGTTAGAATGTAAATTAACTTCTTACCTTAATATTATAACTAAAAGCAATATAACAAGGAATGAATATTTAATTTTATTAAATGCAATGGGTTATTAGGAATATTCTTCTCATTAAATACATCCTTTGATCGTCATGAACTTAACAAAACTAAAGTTAATAAAAGTTCGCTATTGTAGTAAAATTTGTGGATACTCTATATTTGTTCGTATGATAAAGAACATAAATATTTTATTACAAACAATTGTCAATAGAGACAAACAATTACTGTTTTACAATTAAACAAATATAAAATTACGAAATTTTATCAAGAAATAATTTGTGGAAGGTTTTCATGTCTGTGACAGACACCAACTTTTCGATTTTGACACTGCCAAATATGACATAATTGTTTTACTGTCAATAAATCCTCCTCCGAAAAAGTCACGGAGAATAGATTCTTAATAGACTAGAGAATAGATACGTTGCTTAAAACCAATAAAGAAAAAAATACTTTAAATTTAATAAAATGTCCTATTAAGAAATTGGTTAGGAAGTGAAGCTTTTCATCAAAACTTTAAAAATATATATAAATTTTAAAAATATATAGAATGCACTTAACAGAGAAGACATATGTATGTTCATTCACAGATGTGAAATTCCAAATACAAATCGGCTTGGACCAAAATGTGGTATTTACATTTCCCAATTTCTAACAACCGCCGGAGTTAAGAAGTTGGCAGTGTTACATCCCTGTGCCTCGGAGAGCTCGTTAAGCCCGGTCCTGCGCATGATTTCTTTGCATCATGATTCATATGAATGATGGAATAAAGAGTGCACTTGCCTGTACAAACACTTGTGCAATATAATATGTCCTTTCAGGTGGTTAACGTGATTTGTAAGACATAGGACATGCGGCAGGAGGGTGTCCAATACACGAGTCTGAACGAGAATATATAAAAACGTACTTAAAATTGGTTCTAAAAACCTTTTAAACTTTCAATAATTATATGCCTACACGGGTGAGTGATTACAAAGCAAGGTGAACCGTATCAGAACAGTACTGTGCAAGTCCGAGAGAGTATATAAACCCATATTAGGACCATGTCAATACTCCAATTCATTGAGAAATAGATGAACAAAAAGTCATTTGCTAATAATTTGTATTGCGTAGGTTGTAGTGTATTTAAGATTATAATAACACTTATAATTGAATCAAAATGAAAATAGATAAATTCTGAGTAATATTGATCCATACTAAACTGTCACAATATATAATTTTGTTTTACTCGTTTTGTTCTGTCTAATTTAGGTTACTGGCTTATATTATTAACTTATATATTATAAGAAAACCAGGGTAACCCACAGAGAATCAGCAAACTGTGAAAGCAACAGGCCACATTGCTTGCAGAACCGATAACCGTTGGGGACGAACGGTTCTCGAGTGGCGGCTCCGCACCGGAAGACGGAATGTTCGCCATGGTGAAGACTTCGTCATGGTGGCGGGGAGCTGCTGGAAGTGGCTTGTGGCCGTGACCTATCGCGCTCTATGGGGGAGGCCTATTGTCTAGCAGAGGACGTCGTCCAGCTGATGGTGATGAAATATTATTATCTTAATATCTTCACCCTTAACTTGGTGTAAGCCCTAGCGCCTAGGTAGTTAACACTGGGCTTCCGATCTTAATTCATTTATGATTTTTTCCTTATTACACAACCCAGACACTATCAATCTGATCACATGGTCTGAGAAGTTACCCCTTGTAATCTCCCCATGGACGGTTAGTGAAACGCACCCCGCGTTTTAAAGAAATTACACTATGTACCTCTTTCAAAATATAAAACATGTACCTATACTCTGGATAAATGGCTGGCACTAGTGAGAATATGCGCTCACGACTTGTACCACACAAGTAGGAGTAAGTTTTGAGAGTTCAGATCTCATTACTGGCGGAGTATTGATGTATAAATATGAGTGTCGATAGTCAGTCAAAGACAACGACTGCTTGTGTGCCTCATGGGTCATGTTATTTTGCCTAATTTATTCAAACACAACTTTTACACCAACACAACACGAAGAGAGCTGGGAGTAGAGACTTGACACTTAAAACAAATCCAATAATCAGTTCCGTTAGGAATGATGCTAAAAACGAACGTTCTTAGCTATTGCAACCTCCCTAGCAAGTAGCAAAAAAAGTCCTAGACGGACATACGAGAAGTCTGTTTGTCTGTCAAGAAGTAAAATAACTAGACAGGTGAATTTAATTTTCACAGATTTTTGTTTCTTCTGCGACTGAGCAACAAATACAAACAAGTGGTAAACCATACTTTACCTGCTATATTATGACATTTAAATAAAATAAAGTTATATTCTATTCTATTCCATTTCGTGATTAATTAATGAGAGATATTTCACTTTTATATATATTATACCAGCTTGTTCTGCCGGGTTGGAAGAACAACCCTCACTACTTACGGGTATGAAAAATATATAGTATCCGATTCTCAAACCTACAGAATATGCATATAAAATTTGGTAAGTATCGTTAAAACTGTTTTGGAGTAGGAGGAGGACAGTAGGAGGTGGTGCCGTGCATAGTACACTACATCCTCGTATGCAACGGAATTGGGCCGGCACGACCGGGGAGGCAACTATCGCACAAATAATACCGCCACAGTGTAATTACATACAGTCTAGACGCCTCCGTTGGCCGACTTCAATTCATAGGCTATGATACCGCCGTAGAGTGACATCTTCATTGTCGCGTTTTGTGCGGTTTATGAGTAGCCAGTGGCCCTTTGGGAGGGTGGCCGAAGGAGGGCAACGCAACGGCATAGTAATTATGTGGATGATCACGGGTGTCGGTAGTCGTAGAAAAGGCTCGATTGATTTCTCTTTTGCCCCCTACGCCATAAAAAAAAATCGCAAGTTCTAAAGCTGTTAGTTCTTTTAAGATGTTCTTATTTTTCATATTGTAAAATAAATGTAATATATTTGTTACGGTATAAAAAATAAGAACTTAACAGTTCTAGTTAATTAATAGTACTTCTGATTTTACTATTCTAAAAATTTGGCTTCTTGGTAAAAGTTCGCATTTTGGTCCAAGGCAATTTCTATGACTTTTTTTTTTGTTGACACGCGGAAATGCATTTACGCGCTTTTATCGGCCCTGCGTGGAGTCGGAGTGTGTGGGACTCGCGGCACATGATAGTGCCGAATACCCACAAAAACCACCGCGAAGGCCATCAGTGCCGCCCTTGGTGAGGTGCCCCGAAACAACAATCATCAGGTACTAGTCAGCCCCCTAAGGGACCAACTCCACCTCCACAGATGGGGTTGCCCAGTACTACAGGACAACCCCACTGACTTTGGGACAGTGTAATGGGGTGAGGTTCCCATCCTCGGCCCTTGTCCCGTGCGCAAAAGCGCCACCTCCTGTTGCTCTTAGGTCCTCTGAACTTTAAGCCCCCTCTTCTTATGAGAGGGGTGCAAAGATCCCCTCGGTTCAATTGGCTTTGCCTGCGTACACCCCAGGCTACTAAGCCCTTCCACCACGAGAAAGCTTGAACTATGGTGGGGAATTTTTACGACGTACTCAAATAGTATTTAGTTTATGTAAGTTCACAAGTGTACATAGGTACTAGGTAAGCACAATAAAATAATTATTTATTTGTTAAGTGGAAATATCACGCACGCGCAATGCAGCAGTAAATCGACGGTTATTTTAAAATTATTATGGAAACACCACAATTCCTCAACGAACTAACAGTAATCTATATGTTATAATAATATGTTTACATAAGAGATAACACGCAAAATATCTGTAGGGCCACTTAAAAATGCACAATATTTTGCTAACAATTTTAATCAATTAACAGTCCCACCAATGATTTTAATGTCCGGAAACTGTTGAATAGACGAAGAAGTTATTAATAAGTAATAGTAATATTTTTATTTATTTTGTATCAATCATCATGTTTAATCTTTTTAATCACAACCTAAGTACATAATATATTCATTATATTATTGTGTCATTGAGTCATTGGGTCATTGAGATTAAACAAAAAGGAAATAATGATAATAAGTTTTACATACAAATAAAATAACAAAATGGATATAAATAATCAAAGAAAAACAATAAGGCATGCATATGTGTATGTGTGGGTAAGTGAATGATGTGTGTATGATATGGATTCTACGATGTGTGTATTTATAAGAAATATAGAAAAATAATGTATGTGAAGATGTAAATAACATTGTAAGTGAGGCGTGTCATTTAATGAATCTTAGTTATAAGTCTTTCTACAGTATCATAATTTAAATATGTCAACCAGTTTGAAACTTTCCGTTTGCATTCACTTCTATTGAGGTGATATATAGACAACATTTTGTTCAGCTTGTTGTACAGAAACGCTACACGAAAACAGAAGAACCTTTGTGCCATACTCGTATTAAATTTGCTACTTGAACATACTGTGTATTTTCTGCGCTGGTTTATAAAAGCATTACGACCGTCATTGGGAAAGGAATATTTCTTTAGGATGACATTAAAAACATACAACTGTCGTACCGTGAGGACTCCACATTTCTTGTAAACTTCGGCAGTGGGAAACATGTTCGGGAGCTTCCAACTAACCTTAAGAATATATCTTTGAGTCCTTTCTATGCTGAGTAATTTTGTCTTTGATGTACCTCCCCATATCTTATGCAGTTTGTGAGGTGCGAATGCACTAAAGCGATATAGACTCCCCTTATTAGTTCTTTATTAACAATATGTCTTAGTCCCCTGGAGACGAACATAAGCTTGCGAAGTATTTTGCAAATAAAGTCAATGTGAACTTGGAAGGGCAAACTACTGTCTACAAAAACCCATATAGATATTTGATACAGCCTATTCAGCATAGCAAGGGACAGGAATAAGTGGGTGAATTGGGATCAATACAAGACTGGGCATTTCTGGGTTGTGTGTATCGTGTTAGGGAAAACGGAATATACTTAGTTATTTCGACATTAAGGGTGAGCATATTATTATTTAACCAAATAAAAAAAAAAAAATTAAAACCTGATGGTATCTACCTAAACGATTTTTGTATAAACAGTATTATAATGTAATGGTCAGCTAATGAAGTGTCCGCAACATAACAAGCGGCAGGCTTCTTGGTTTTCAACATGATATGGTCCAGGCATGAGTTACCACCACGTGTAGCTAGTGTATGAGCTGGGAGCATACCGTGACCTGCAATTAAATCAAGATATTCATTAGAACGTACATCAGACGAACCATTAATAATATTAATATTGAGGTCACCAACAAGGAGTAGGGTTTTGAAAGATGACAAGCTAGTGAGGATAGAGTTTAGTAATTCTAAAAAAAATATTGATGTTGTAGACCGATGGGGACCTAAGACAGCCACTATGGCAATGTCTGTTGTATTTATTATTGAACAGTTGGCATTAAATAAGGTGGGCCCGTATATGATAACTGTGATACATTTATTATGGTATGCAATGATACCATCATTTTGTAGGTGATGTGAGATAGTAGACGTAGACAAATACCCATCTACGGTTGGTATTGGTGGGGAGTGGTGTAAGCGACATTCCTTAAGTATTGTATATAGTCCCATGCGATATTAGCTCTTGCGAAAAGTGTCTGCAAATCACTGAAATTTCTTGTTATACTTCTTATGTTTTGCGTGAGGAAGGACGGAGATTGGCCATGCTTGGACTTTAACCTGGCACAGTCTTCGATCACGCAATTACTACTGTTTGATACGGTAATGCCGTCTGGTTCAATTTGTAAATCATTTTGACTATCGAATTTTAATTATTAATGTTATTGTATCACACCGAATTTATATAAATGTCTTTATTGTGTGTAAGTATACTTTTTTTGTAATCACGGTTAAAATTACCTTTTTAGGTTCGTAGTAGGTTAATTCATTGTGTGCTATGTAATGTATGTGTGAATTTTGAAATATTTCAAGTTAAAGTAAAGTAAAGTTTTTGTTATGTCGTCGCTTGAATAGTGTTTCTTATAATTATATGAGTTTGGTAGATTATTATGTGTATACACTGTTAGTGTGCAAATAAAAACCCATGCAATATTATTTGACATTTGAACATATATAGAAGACAATTTGAGCCAGTGATATGACCTAAAAAAAATTAAAGTGTTAGAATGATTAAATTAACAGAGACATGATCGAGACTGGTCACATTTTATAATTTTTAAGTTTAATTAACTCCGATTCACTGGTTATTTTATGTAGAGGCGAACCATCTGATTTACGCACGTAAACTTGTCCTCATGAGGTCCATCAGTATGAGAATTGACCTTCACGAGTAAATTGTCGTGCCAAGAAAAACATTTTTTGCGCTTTATATGTGAGGGTTTCTGAAACATATACTTGTCTTATGGTACCCGCTACTTTAAGGTGGCTTGTATATATTTTATTTTCTCTTGCTCTTATTTGACTTGACTCTATATAGATATCTCTCATGTCCCGGCCCTATAAATTGATATTCAAAGTTTTCGACAACGTAGTAAAAACACTTGCTAAGTCTTCCTTAGTTTCAGACCGTTTACCATTATTACATTTAATTGGGACATTGCGGATTTCAAGACCAGTAGACTTTATTTTGTTACCCATGACAAAAATCTGCTTTTTGTCTTCTGAGTATTATTTCTCTAATGATTTTAATTTATCTACCAAGTGTACAGTTTCTCTATGAAAAAATATGATACATATTTTTTATAGGGAAATTGCACACTTGGTTGTAATGTGATATTTTGCTCTTTAATTTCACTGAAACATTTTTCAATTGAACCATTTAATGAAAGGAATTGATATTTGATTACATCTCTTAGATCTCTAATTTCATCATCATACTCCCTTTTCCTTTTTTGACGCCTGGTGATATTTCTATTATCACTACGTTCGGAAGACGTACCCGAGTCTCGTAACTGTTTTGCGTCCACAGTAATGCTGGCCGGTGCGATCGGTGTAGCAGGGGAATGGCGTAACGAGGGTTAAAACGACGAAGTGGAATTTTGTACTAAGATTACTTGTTAGCTAGTACAAAAAAATGTATTACACCTATAATAAAAACTTCTATTATAATCGACTACTTTGATTCCTTGAAACTTGGGTGATTTATAATTCCAAATTGAAATTAGAAAAAGTTCGTTCGCTGACCTGAGCCTTGAACATAGGACCGAAATGACTTGTGTTCGTACCTCTCGACCAGTCAATTCTATACATTAGTATTTAAAAAAAGTGATTAGATACTTCAACTAGAACAAATGTGTTCCTTTTTATGTGGGTAGTTAAAGTTACTTTTGTTGTTATAACGTATCACTACCGATCACTTGACAACAATATCAATTTTCTGTGTTTATTTTAACAGTTTTTGTCACTTTTGCCAGTTTATTGTTTCTGTAACACTACTTTATGTTTGCACTAATATTTCTATTGATGGGAATTTGTGTAACAAATCTCAGTTTTTGAATAAATATGTTATTTAACTAACAATAATTAGGCTATAATGATGACCAAACAATCGTAATCTCTTATCGAACCCACGATGAGAATTAAAAGATTTTAATTTTAACATATAGAACGCGAGATATATGTTATGGCTCGCTAACTTTAGGATTTTTGCAAATTTGGCTAACTTTAGGATTTCTCTGATTAATAAATAAATGAAAATGGAAGTTAATGATCGAAAAATGTGAAACTTTCGATGATCATACAAATAATCATACAACCATAACGAAAATTCTGCAAAATTTAATTTAAATTAAAAAAAAAAAACGAATTAGGGATTAATCCATTGGACCGTCCGTGCCTGCTTCGAGCTCTGGTGATTTATTATACGACAAAAAAAGAAACTACAGGCAAAATGTCAAATGTAAGTAGTCTCTGTTCTGTATCTGTTGGTTGATGGTTCGTGTACGTACTGTTGAGTGTTGACTTTTCTGGATGTTCGACAATGGCAGATGCAAAGCAAGGTTAGTTACTTAGAATGTTTATTACTTCTTGTTAATATGACTAATAAGTAAGTTTTTTAATGTATATAATAATATTTTGATTTCTTTCTCTTGAACTCTAAAGTATAAATGTAAATGTTTTGAGTAAAAGTGCGATATCAGATCTTTAGCGTATCATCATCATTTTTTTTCACTTAATAAATGCTCGCGAATTAATATGTATTCAATTAACCGTATGTTTACTAGCTTAGAATGTGTTTACCTATATTCATTTAGAGCATTTTGCCTTTCGCGAATCTATTGATGATGAGATCTGTAGGTATCATGAGATTACTGCACTCATACGTAATTCTTCTAATTATATGTGTAGTCAGATTTATTTAATATAAAGAAACAAATATTTTATATTTTACCACATTAGTGATAGAAAATTTGTTTTCAATTGGTTACTTAAATGTAATATACTTATACTTTCTTACATGTACCAATGGTATGTTTTTAAGGACTTTTAATTACCTCGAAAATGCTCCACTGCCTGACTATTAAAAGCGGCTAAGTGTGAGTTTTAATAGCTCGTGATGGATACCATATCTTTACAATTAAATAATAATTTGTAAATATTTTAAGTTTCTACCTGTTGCCATTATAAAAATGGAGAAAAAAAATTAGAAAAAAAAAATATTTTTTCAATTAGATTCATTAATTTATTTTTGTAGAGAACATATGCATACATATTCTGCGATATTTCAACTACCTGTATATATAAATACCTAGCAAAAATATCAAATATCATGTTTCTTATATGGGAGCCCACATAAATAATTATTTTATTGTAATTTTTAGTATCTGTTGTCATAGAGGGAAGAGAAACCGCTAGTATTTTAAATCAATAAATTTGTGGAAATAATATTACTAGTATATTTTTTATTTAAGAATCTGTAAAAAATTCAACTCTAGCTATCTGTACTACTGTTCATGAGATACAGTCTAGTGACAGATGAACAGACAAACAGATAGAAGAATGTTTGTAATAACCCTATAACTTTCATACCCAAAAGGTAGGAAGTGGGGGTCCACTTCTTACCTTTTGGGTATGGCAGCTTAAATTAACCAGGGAACCATAATTTGGAGTAAATACTCAATGGGACACAACTTGTGAATTAACAAAGCAATGGCCTTTTGAGATATAGAAATGTGACTGAGCAAGTAAAATTGTACTGTATGGGAATCGGTTGCACCTGTCTGTGTGTCTGTCATTTGCATACATAACATTACTAATGTTATGGTCATCTTCACAATGCTGCACCGTCGGAAACATTGTGCCATAAGGGAGGATAGTACTATATTTTTCCTATTTATCACCTGGCTGTACAGTCTGACAAATTGTGAAGAAGGGAAGAAAATACTTTCATGTATCAATCACTTGGATGCACAGTCTGGTACATTGCTTTTTTCTTTTATTTTCTTTCTTTCAACAATTTTGTCCCACGCACTACTTCTTTATGGAATTGTAATTTATCCACGAGGCCTCTGGTGTTGTGGATGTCTATGGGCCTTGGTGATCACTTACCTACAAGTGGCCCAAATGCTTGTTTCCATCATATGCATAAAAAAGCCAATGTGGTCTTTTCCCCTGTGCTTGTCTTATGTTGAAACTTTGTATGTATGTTTGTTAATCTTTCATACAAAAGCTACAAAACTGATATCGACGAAATTAGCACAGCTATAGATTAGAATTTATTACTTTTGCGAGAAATAGTATATTTTATGTTATTCCAGATATATATAGACTACAATATATTGCAAAAATTAAAGGGGTAGTTATAATGCAGATGAAACCGCAGGATACAGCTAGACTATGCTTATATTGAGTGTTTTCCATATCTCACTTTATTTACAAAACAAATGCTCACATGATATTTAATGAATGTAAGGTTATGTTTTTGGAAGGTTATTAATACTGGTGGTTCATTGGAAGGAAGGAGGAATGTTGGGCGAGGCGTAATAATTATGCAGATGTTCACGGGCGTTGGTAGTCATAGTCTGTATCCACGTATGCACCCTACATTCTTGTTTCAACAAGAGTTTTCCCATGATGTTTGCCTGCAGACACATTGTTGTATTGTGAAACTGTAATATTAGCTCTTTTTTTGCTATTCCTCAGTTAAACAAATCAGTCATTCCTTTTAACTTGACACTTAAACATAGATTGGTTATAATGAAAATGTTTAATTTAAGTTTACTGTATAAAATTAAAAAAAATATACTAATAATAACAATTATGTATAATAATATCTACTAAGTTATTAAATAACTGCCTCTACTTATCTTGCGGATAATAATTTGATAGTCGTCTTCATTAGGTGCATGGGTCCTGTTTACTTTTAAACAATACAAACAAATACCATGAAAAGAATACCAAAATAAAACAATAACAGTTCACAAAGTGCGGCAGGACCACAAGGAGGAGGAACAACAGGCCATAAATAAGTAGACTGGACCCATATTATTTTTTGTTTAAATAATTTTATCGATGAACATTATTGCAGGTAAAGCAGTAGATGAGTGCTACAATGTACCCTCTCAATCAAGAATCATTTTGGCTAAGCCTAGGCTTGGAGGCTTTGCTGCTTCAAGTTTTGCTTCTACATCAAGTAAAAGTGTGAATGCATTTGGTAAGATTATATTGATTTTGATTTCATTTAAAGATACTTGTGTCATATATGAGTAATGATTTTTCTATTTTTTTTATCAATTCAGTTCATCTTTAGTGGGTCTGTTCGTTTTTAGTAAGAAGTATAAGTGCCATTCTGCATTGATGGACCTCTCATTCACATGACATTGCCATAAAGTGACTATGTGTCTTCTGTGGCTTGTATATATTCAGTTATTCATTGGAGGGTAGGAGGGCAATACATCTTCTTAACAATTATGTGGATGTTTATAAGCATTATAGTGGGTAGTCATAAAAACGTTCTAACTTTCGTTTTGGGTCCCTTATACTACACAAAGAGTCAGAAACTAAGTTTTTTCTAATATTTAAAGAGTGGTATAACTAGCCATTGTATGTTACTTTGCATTTCTGGGGTGTAGAAGTAAATAAATACAAGTTTTGGAAATTTGTATTTATTACCTTTTATTTATTGTGTTTCAATTCTTGAACACCAACTTAATATTTTCGACTTAAACTCACAGAGTTAGAGAGTGTTAGGCTGATTGAAATTATGTTTTCAGGCTCAGTATTAAGACCACCACAGTTAAAACCTGGAGCAAATCCATTTCTAAAAGTGGATAAAGATGATTCAAATACAGATAGTAATAAAGACAAAGAAGCAATTGTTGAAGAAAATACTGATGATAGATTAAAAGAAAAAAAGGATGAAGGCCAAGTACCAAAGTTTGTTCCACTTAGATCAACCAATTCTGCTCCCAGAACAACCAGTTCAGTGCAACCAACAACAAGTACTTCGGCACCTGGTTTTGTGTTTGGGCAAAATTTAAGCGAAAGAGTCGTCATACAAGAGAATATAAAAAATGGAGATGCACCAACAGAACACAGCTCGTCAAATGGCACATCAGATCTGTTGTTCACAAGTGCTGCAGCGTCAGTTAAGGAGAATAACCAGGTACTGAAATTTTCAAATGTTACAGAGTAAAAGTAGCTTTTGTCAGAGCAATAGAAGCATATATTTTCCAAAGTACATATCATACTTACTGTGTGCCTCGTGGTCCAGTGGTGAGCTTGTTCAGCGACATGCGTTTTCAAATAAAGCAACTGCCTGGAGTCAGGAATGTGGCGCAGTTGGCTAGTCCCTGTAGAGATGGCCACTGTGGCCCTGAATTCCACAAGGACTTTATTAGTATCATCATCATACTTATATCTGATGTGTTTTATTGTAAGTTATTGTTACTGACTATTCAAGAGACCAAATCTCCTTATAAAATGTGATTTTCCAGGGTATGATTTCTGATATGATTTTGTCAATGAATAAGGGACTATCCAGAAATTTCGTAACAAGTTAAAGGGGGGAAGGTCCCGACTTATGACTATTTCAATATTTTTTTGAGTTAGTGGTGTCCAAACTGACAAGGGGTAAGAGTCCTTAAATTCATGTGATGTAATTTATGGATGGTCCATAACGGCCTATCCTGTACTGTTCACATCCAAGCTGGACCGGCTCGTGTATGGGAAACTTAAGTATAACATGTAAATATAACGTTCACTAGCATCTAAATCTCTGCCAGGACGAGGCCGGGCCGAGTGAGGGCTGCAACGCGGACGGCCTGGCGGCGGCCGCGGCGGAGTACGAGCGCTCGCACGCGCGCCCTCCGCCGCCCACCTCCAACGTCACCGTCACCGGCGAGGAGGACGAAACCAATGTCTTGCAGGTATGAGTTTTACATTACATTAACTAGTAAGGGGTAGTGCTATGCTGCACTGCAGCCGAATTGAGGCTGGTACGGCCAGGGGATTGTCGCTCACATAACACCACCATAAAGTGACTGCGTTGCATTCGCAATTTGTGGATTTTCCGAATTGCGGGGACCCTTCGGAGGGGAGGATGAACGGAGGGCAATGCATAACAACTATGCGGATATTTATCCTTATTTATTATCTTTAGTAATCAAGTGCCTCCATCGTTCGTACCCCCTATATTATTATATTAAGAGTAACTAATATTATAAACTAGACGACCCATGCTCTTTTCCTTGGACGTTAACTCTCGAAAATAAAGTATAGTTTCATTATGATATATTTACGCACAATACCACGGGGTACAACTAGTAATAAAATATAGATTATGTCACTGCTGAAGAGTAGCTCTCTCTTAGTGATATAATTTACATCCGGAGATACGCCTACAAACAAAAGTCAGAAACGCTACCTCTTTGTGACATTTGTATAGGTTGAAAGTTTGCATACTATTTGAAGTTTTTATGATGAAATTCGGCACATATAGAGATCACAATAATCTGGAATAACATGTCTCTAGAATAAAATCCTTTCAATACATTTTATGTGGAGGGAACCGCTGGGAGAAGCTAGTATTGTTAATGCGAAAGTTTGTATGTATGTTTAATCTTCAACATGTAGCAATTATATTTCTGCTACATAAACATTTTATAAAAAAATATATGTCATCTTTGACTGTAAGGCTTAATGTTTTCTGTGTTGAAGAAATGTCACTCTTTTTCCTTTTTGCGATGGCGAGGATGGATATATTTGAGATGGCTGACGCTATCTGCTATGGCCAAATCATAATTAAATTGCTTTTCCTCTTCCGCCGGGAATTCGTGAAAATATGCACAAAATACTTCATAAAAAAGTGTGAGTTCTTGATTTCTTGCCGACGCCATGTTTCCTATCTTTGTTAATGTTAAATTGTCTTAATTCTCTTAAGTGTGCATTTTAATGGTTGTATTTACATATTATTTTGGCTATTAATTTGATAAACCGTATGTGTTAGTTTGCATAGTATATGTCACGTGTGAAAGTTGGATATTAAATTCTATTTTATTGTAACAGAGTTTGGATCTTTCCTGATTTTAGTCGGCTCATGAAGCAAAGAGAATGGGAATCTTATTGGTTGTGTGTTCCCTTTCAGAGATATACTCCTTTTTCTTTTCTTTTAACCCCTTTTAAATTTGGATGTAAAGTGAAGATAAGATATCAGTATAATGTTCAACTACTGAAGTCGAGGATTGGAGGATAAATTATATATATAAAGGACCATCCGAGTTGCAGGCTCCTGCCTGCAACTATCCAGATAAACACTTCATACCCTCACCTTTTACTAACCCTAATTAAAAGCTGTATTGATTCTATCGATTGTTTGTTATTGTAGTATCTTTAGATTGCTCTTAATTGTAAATGTGGAGGGACAATGAATAAATGTATCTAAAAGTCTAACTAAACCTCTCTTATGGTCCTTTTAACCCCCGGAAGTCCTTTTGTTTTAAATTAAATTATTAAATTGTTAAATGTGTAAAACAAACATACTGAATATTATATGACATACAGTATGTATATCTTAAAATTCGAAAAAATCTGATTTATTTAACTTGTATCCCAGCTAAAATCTATGGCGTAAAGTAACGGGACTAGTAAATTCTATGGGGTTCAGATGGCGCTACAGATCACGGCGTGCAAATTGAACTATGATCACAAATCAGCATTAACACTTTTACGAGGTCTCAATCAAGGTGCGGTATGAGGTGCAAGGGGCAGCGCACACATAGTAACGAAGCGCTACTCTAGCCCGTCGTCAATTCTCCGTCTTGCAGTTACACAACTGTAAGGGCGCGGATAGATAACTAAATTTTGTTCTATTTGTACGCCACTATCTGTTTTCCGATCAGCATTAAAAAAAATCATAAGTACTTTCGTATATAGTGCTCCTATAAGTGTTAGTTATCGTATAAAATTACCAACGTAAACTCATGATTGCGCAGAAGCCTCTGGATGTCGGTATAGATTAAACTGCACAAAACTGCCCTTCTATCTCAGAGAAGTAAGTAAAAAAGAAATCTTAAAAAAATATGACTAAGAAGTCTTACGTTTCATTTAGTAACTAGAACATCAACGCGTAACAACTCAAAATAAGTTATAAATAATAAAAAATATATTTTTTTAATTCAGATCTCGTGCCGGCTTTTCGCATGGGAAGCGGGCAGTTGGCGCGAACGCGGGCGCGGCGTGTTGCGCCTCAACGACGCGGCGTGCGGCGCGCGGCTCGTGGCGCGCACGTCAGGCTCGCTGCGCGTCGTGCTCAACACCAAGCTCTGGCCCGACATGGTCGCAGAGCGTGCCGGCACCAAGTCGCTACGGATCACCGCTGCGATCGCCCACGATCACGTCAAATTATTCCTCATTATGGTACGTAGAAGATGAGACGCACATTATTAATGTAGTCGGCTCGACACTACTGAACAGTGGCTGCGTAGAAGTGTCTCCTTACTGCGTAACAGCATAGTTAGGCCGGCACGATCGGGGATCTTACTTCATAATGCCGTTAAAATGATAGCTATGCTGTGTTATATATAAAATTGTTTGTGGCGATGCGTTGCAATCCCCCCTCCCCCCAATGGGCCACCGGCTACTCACAAACTGCACGAAACAACACTGAAAATATCACTTTACGGCGCTATTATGTGAGCGAGTGTGCCGGCCCAATTTCGCTGTAATACAGCATGACACTACCTCTCGCTAAGAACCGAATCAACCTCAAAGTAAAAACAAGAAGTCACTTTGTGTGGACTTAACTACGCAATACATAGTCTCTATGAACACCTACCCAAAATGTTTATTTTTCTTTGTTTACATTATCGGGAGACAAACGAGTAGCCACTACCTTTTGGTGATTACCGACGCTCATAACATCCACATGACATCTTTCCTCCTGCTCTGCTATTGGCCACCAGCCACTCCTAAACCGAATGAAACACGACGCTGAAGTCGTCAGCTGTACTCTGTGAGCAGTGATTAATATAGATGGATGTAATAAATAATAGTGATAGCACGTTACGGTACAGAAGCTAGCCAGTTGCCGGGCGCCGTGTAGTTAGCGCCTGAGTGCAGTGAGGTAACTGAGTTCTTTTAAATATTACTGGGAGTATATTATTTTTAAACTTTGCTTTGTACAAATTAATTCATAGGGTGCACCATCAGATATTGCTCAGCTACATAGAGCACTCAAGGCGCGCATAGCAGTCAGTAAGAGGAGCGCAACAGTAGCTACAGATCAAGAAACTAAATCTCAGCGCTCCGCGGAGAGATTAGATGCAGCCGCTGGCGATGATTTTAACCGACAAGATGCCGATGTGGACTTTGATGAAAAGAGCAATGACGGGACATCTTTAGATCTAAAGGACGAGGAAAATAATTCTTCCAAAGAGAATAGACTGGAAAAGAATTCAACTGATAAGACTGACAATGTTGAAGATGAGACAAATACTTTTAAACGGAAAGAGCCTGTCGGAGAAGAAATTATAGCAAAGAGACCATGCACCCAACAGAAGCCAGCTACCGAGAACTGCTGAGCTGAACATCTGTCCAACAGATTTCTTCTCCTTGTGGGATTTGCTGGACCATTTTATTACATAGATCTCTTCCTAAAGATCGGTAAATAGTTTCCATTTGAAATTCTGGCTCATGGTTAACTCTACTAAAAAAATCTGTTAACCCTGTAGGCCATCCTGTGACTTACCATTCATTGTGAAGTCTGTAAGATGAATAAATATATTTTAGGCACCTCGTAATTTCATGAATTTGAGGTTAAAATGTGAATGTTGTGGCAGTCAATGCAGTTTTTCAATCTCAACATGATCATTTCAGTGCAGAAAAACAATGAGATGATTGGTGGCTGGCAGCCACTGGAGATGGCTTTTGATTAATGAAATAGAAAATAAAATTAATGAGATATTAATTTGTTAAATGATCGATATGTGCTTTGCTACATTGAATGCAGATTTAAACATAGAAGTTTTAAAAATGTTATATGTAAGATTTTTCAAAATCTTATGAGCCAAATCGGGGTATTTTTTTTGGCAATGTTATGGTGGCAATCGGAGCAGATGCAAAATTTCACTTTTGAAAATGTTGAAATTGAAATCTAAAACCTATTTCTCATCTTGTTCATTCCTATGCAATTAATAAAATATTTCAGATATTATATCGTAGGAAAATTGTTATAAATGTGTATTATGAATTAAAAGAATAATTCAATTGATATAATTGTATCAAAAGGTGGAATTCTGATAAGGACCTTACCAAGAAACCTATAACAAGTTCTGTGTTGATCACACTTGGTGTTAATATACACAACGAGGCAATTTCTTATAGAAATAAATTGTAAATGTTGTATGAAAATTTAGTCTTTCAATCTACATGGACATTTCAGTGGATACTTTGTCACGAGTAGTAATAATTGTTTCATAAGTTGTAATTATAATGTGTCAACGGAGAGGTTATATTAAAGTGAAAGCATAATAATAAGGACCAGTTTCACAAGTTACTATTAAAGTGTCGAGTAACTACTCGATACTTAGCTCTGCTTATAAATGTTTCTAATTAATACCTACCCGGATCATGTGAAAACGAAATTTGTAGTTTATTTGCCAGTTTCACTTTAACCCATTAACGCCCAAAAAAACTACTCGTATTTTTTTCTAAACGATATATATTGCTTATTAATTGACTAAATATTAAGTAAATGAAGAAACATTCGTTCAAAACTTATGTATTTAAAAAATTATAGGCGTGTACACCACACGGCCAGCTACAATGGGCGAATTCACGACTGAAATTGACCAAACCATGGTCGCTCAACACATATAGTTTTCATGCAAAAATGCACCGTCAGCTAACCCGTCTGTGACAAATTACGCATCGCAATGGATTTTCCATGCGCTCCGGGTTGTGACCGCAATTTTTATTTTCCACTCCATCTACTGCGGATGATGTTGGACGGTTTTTAGTTTTTGTCGTCCGTAAGTAGGCACATCTTCGTAATTTTTGCTGAGCACTACGTGCAGACGCCAAGCATTGGACACAGCCATATCTAATAGGTAGGTAAAAATTACCCACCACCCTTTTTTCAAAGGAAAAAATATGGACATAAAAGTATGGCAACTCTGTATAGGCTTATGGACTGATCCATCTGGTCGACCCCACCCATTCCTCTATTATAGTTTATAAATAGTCTAGGGATATTGAAATCAACCTTCGTTTTTCGAGTATTGCACCATCTGTTTACCTTTCCTAAAGGCTCTATGTGATCTAAATTAGATCCCATTGTGACAACATTGTTGTCTTTCCACCGTACAATTGTTATTTCATTATTCGTATCAAACCATTTTTTCATTTCTTTCACAGCAGTAACAACATTTTTGGTGCGGTTTTCTCTCACTGTTCCTGTTGCTCTGTAGCCTAAAATTCTCAAATCAGATAGTAACTGATAACTCGTAAAAAAGTTACCAAAAGACACGACACGTTCGTTTGGAATAATCGGCATCTTTGCTAGCAGAGACCTAACAACTCTCGAGCCTAAATCAGCAGAAACGTCTGTAGACTTGCCGCAATACACATCAAAGGCATAACAGTAGCCGTCTGAACTTGTCGCAGCCCAATTCCGATAGCCGAATCGCACCGTTCTTCCCTTGATGAATTGTTTAGCTGGATGTTGGAAGAAGTATTTTACCATGGACTCATCCACAAACAAGCTTTCATGATAAATTCCATTGGCATGAGTTCTTTTGAATAAGTTCGCATAATGGCCTCAATTTGAACATTTTATCATTTTGAATCTTCTGCCAGCGAATTGTCGACAAAGTGCAGATTTCTTTTTATCTCTAAATATCGGTTACGAGACATGAAATTTGCGACCAGTGGGACACCAAGATCTTCATCTAAACTCCAGTAAGCACGCCCTGTAGGCAGTTCATGATAACCAGTCAGCATCAATATGCCCAAAAATCTTCTCAGATTAGCATCATCTAATTCGAAATTGTGTCTATTAGTTTGTCCTGCATTCAAAATACTATTTTGTACTACCAACCTCGCAACTTCAGCATCAAATATCTCTTCAAATAACATCAAAGGACTGTGATCTTTCAGTAATTCTACAACACTTTTTACTATGCTCCGAACAATATCAGTAACGAATCAGAACTGAATCTTGGTTTCTGGCTTCACTGGTATTGTGCGTTTTAAAGTGCTACGTCATCACTCATCCCAATCCGAAACATCATGGTAAGGTCGGCGTGGCATCACCTCAATTGTTACCGGCACATCTTTCGGTATAGTTGAAGAAATGAAATCATCGTCATTGCCTTCTTCTTCGTCACTAACAACAGCAGGAGCAGGTGGCAACAAAAACACATCATACTCCACACCGTCATTTTCATCAATCATCATAGATTCAAGAGCTTCTTCGAGTCCTGAATAGTCGTTACGACTTGTAAAGACGCGGCGATTTGACATTGTTGAATATTTATAGAGATCTGTAAATTGTAAAAAATAATACAAATCAGACCATTGTACCTGACCAGGTACAGTGCTAGAAAACTAAGTCTAATGTTTATTTATTGAAGTGACTTGTTACACCAATAGTAAAATTCGTTATGAAAAAGACTAATGAATCACAAATAATCAAAAACGATTCAAAAGTAAGCATTTATTCCCTTTGAAATAAAATTTTGAAACTTACCTTTGTTCTTAAGTGTACAATCAGGATTTCAGTGGAAAAAATATGATATTTACTTTAGCGCCAAAGACCAAACTTATTTTTTCACAGACAACTAGCGCTATTCATTTGTTTTAACCATAGATAAAAAAATTAAAATCATGAATCATAGAGTTATACAGAGGTACAAGTACAGAGGGCGGTAATGGGTTAATAGGAATCTGTGGATGGCTGCCCTTAGTAATACTGCAGATGTTACGAGTTTAAAAGGTTCAATTGGAAACAAAGTTTGGTGATAACACATTCCAACTCATGAACTAAGCTGTTTTGGTGTAGCTGACTACCAAATACATGTTGTATATGATTTATTTTCTGAATGGTGATAAAATAAACGATTTACTACATTAATGGTTTTTTTGTTATTGTTATGACAGAAAATAGTGTTTATGAAATTAACGTATTTTTTATTGGCAAAGGGGACAAACGAGTATTTAGTAGGTTTGGACTACTACTTATGTATAGACAAAGCAGTTATGCAGACTCCTTCCTACCTACCCCCCCCCCCCCCNNNCCCCCCCCCCCCCCCCAATGGGACTTTGTGCTTTTACAAAACGCACGAAATGTGATAGCCGTCATTTCACGCCGGTGTTATTTGAGCGAGACATACCTAGCAGCGTGCTTTTGGGAAAAGTAATTTGCTTTTGCCCTTTCTTTCATACGCGTATTACTGTGACAGTCAAAAAGATACGGAAACAAAGGAACGACGCGATATTGCCATAGATATATAGACAAGGAAAGCATTAGGCAGTTACTTATGTAATGAAGGTGACAATCAGTCTTAGATAACAGAGAAGGAAGATGCGAATGCACTACTACTAGTCCCGGTGCACTGCACCGCAGGAGGCACAGCTGTAGTCGCAGTTGATTTTCTGCCACGGCTAACACACCAGCGGTCTCAGGGCCGGGGACGGCACGAAAATGTGTTTCCCCGCGTAACAAAAAAGAAAACAAAAATAATGAAGCATCGTATTCATTAAGGACAACTGATTAAGACATGCCACGACATATCACTTGATGAATCGAGGCAGATGTCTGAAGACACTCTAGGGACACGTAATTAGACATTTCGATCGTAAATACGTAAGTAGATATCCCAATTCTATATGATAAACTTATAAAAATAAACTAGTGATATTTATGTTAACGAGTTCACCTTTTCGTTAATGTGCCACCGACATACTTACTGCACGAACTAAAACTTTGTGTGAACGAGAAATACATCCCCGGCGGGATCGGATGCATTGCCGATCAAAACGTGACGGAACCATCAAATACGGATCCCTAATGAAAAATTCAATTCAGAGAGCAAACGCGTGCTATCGTTGGCTATGTTACCAGATACATATATGGTGCATAGACATTGCTTCGGTATAAATGACTTCACTGTATCGTCATCATTATCAGAATTTAACGATCCATTGCTCGATATTGAAAGAGTGCAGCATACAAGTGCAGTGCTCTTTCAATGCTACCCGCATCCAAATTTCAGGGCTTAAAACCTGTCAATACAAGGTGTTTATTTGTGAGCTTGTAAATAATAAGACCAATTTGGCTTATACAGCAAATTTTATACAATTATGTAATTCTTTTAAATAAGTTTCAATTTCCGGTAGACGATAATGATCAACAATATCTTATTTTGTATTCACTTTGCTCGGGTTCCTGTTAACGTGCTTAAATTGATGTTAAACTAGCGTAACCAATCAGGCAGCATAATAATACAGGCAATAAAAATAATGTAAAAAAGAAATTGTGTCTGTCTGAATAAATTAAAAATTTATAAATCACGTTCGAAGTGGCCTAGAAAAGTATAGATGTGAATATTTAAAATAAGGAAAGGATGCAATTACGTGCATAGTGTACATAATAATAATAACTGACATTGAAACCTTAGCTAAGTGAGTTTATAAGAAGAAACAATTTTGTTATTCTTTGTAAACCTTTATTGTGGTTCTGTACATAATTTTATAATAACTTTACAGATAATTATAAATACAAAACAAAACACGAAATACCTTACACATAGCAACTTGTTTGTCCTTTTTAAATGATTACAGCTTCAGTGGTTTAAGCTGTGACGTATTTTTAACGTTTTACTACTTTTTTTATTCTCGTTGGGGAATGCCTTTAGGCACGATATGCATGTCATGTTAGGAAAAACCTGGAGAGTATGTCGGACTCGGGAGCTACGAGACAGCTCCCTCTATCCACAAAATCCCCCAGCGGTGTTTCCTCTCCTCCACCACTCATAGGAGATGCCCGGGAACGCGATGGTATGCTACCGCGACTCCGCCGACTTGACGGCCCCTGCAGAAATTAATTTCTTCTAGTCCGTCTTTGTGAAAAATTCATCAAGTGTGTCTCCGAAAATAACTTTTTTTTATAAACATGAGTCGAGTGCCCACCCACCTCACTATGAAAGCAAGAAGAAACGTCTGTTCTTTCACAGACGCTGATGTATGTCGTATAGTAACACCGTAGTCATTAAACATTAACAACGAATAATTAGTAAAAATCTGTTAAGTGTAGGCTCTGTATTTAAAAGAGACACTATAAATTATATACGCCTGTACTTATCTAGTAGAAAATTTAATATCTGTTCAGTAAAATAAGCTATCATTAAATTCATTTTTCTACACAGAACATTATGTTATTTCACATTTGGTTAGACAAGTCAACCATGTATAACGTCTTTGGAGCAGTCAAGCCTCATTTCAACGCGTTAGCCAAGGTTGGGTACTATAGGATAGTCACAAAGTCCGTACAAGGCAGGAACTTGTTTCTACACAAGGTCTATCGTGTAGTTATATGGACTCTGGTATTAATGTATAACCTACAGCACATAATACGGACACTACAGGCAAGTATGCGTTGGACATGGTAATTACATTGTGAAGTTAATTATTACCAGTCTGTAGACGCCGCTATAGGGAAGGTCTAAAAAGATATTTACTTCTTGTTACAACTTTTATAAAGATTATTACAAAAAGGAACGACGTAATGTATCGATGAAATATCGTATTTAAATCAACGAGATTCTAGAAAATAAGCGCAACGTTTAAATATGCCTACACCGGTCTACCGTGGTGTAATGTTTCCGTAAATCATGTTCATGTTTGGAGACCGCTACATACAGCTAAGTAAATACAACAATATATCTTCACGGCATTTCCGTCTGTTCTGGCTGGCTGCCACATAAGCGATTGGCAGATACTGAGAGCCGAGGGTCATTTGTCACGATCCTTACAGAATTGTCCACATTCATTATCACTTTATACAAACTCGGCAACTGTGTATTGACACTAGTATTGTCAATTAAAAAAATGTATAAATTTGTATGTGTGAAACTGCATAAATCACAACTGATCATGACACATCCTGCGCTTCGATTCCCTTCATTTCATTTCTCTGTTATATGACACTTTATTTTCACACGTCTTCACCGCTACAGAGATGCTCGAGACTACTGTTCTTTCGCACGACAACTCGGCAGAGTAGTATCTCCGTAGTAACACTACTCTGCTAATTTATTTCTTTACTCACTGACTGACTGACTCTGCTACTTAGTTTCTTTACTGATTAATTCATTTTCACATGAATAGTTTACTACGGATATTCTACGGACCGCTATATTTTCACACGACTAAAATGCTGCGAAGAGGTTACGGACCATTTTATTTTCATATGACTAGTCTGCTACGGAGACGCTACGGACTAATTTATTTTCACTCGGCTGGTGCTACGATGTAGAGTAATGCGCTTATGTAGGTATTCAAATTACTGGACTTGTGTTATTTAATATTGCAGTCTTTAAATTGCGGGCAGCAGCTGGTGGACACATTGTTCATTTTGTTGACAACTTTGAACACTTTGGGCAAACAGATAGCCTTTAACAGCCGCGAGCAGCGTATTAACAATATCATAACCATGTGGACCGGTACATCATCAGTTTACTAATCCTAATAATGTTTATAATGCGAAAGTTTGTGTGTATGTTTGATGTTCTTTCACGCAAAAACTGCTGAACGGATTGAAATAGAGTTTATGGATCTGGATTAGCCTAAAAAAATAATAGTTGATTATAATTCACCGTGACATCAAGGATGGAAAGTAACATTAAGCCACATGAAATATTTTTTTCTGGTCTATATCTATTATTACTATACAATGATTAAAGTGTACTTCAAAGAGGGAGTAGAATGAAAAGTATGTATTTATATTGTTTCTATAGTATGTTTCATATTTTATACTTCTTTCTCAATGTATCTGAAGTATAGAGAATTAATCGCAAAACAAATTATCACTTGAAAAGTGACGGAATTCAATATTCGCATTGTGGGTACTTAAACAATGATGGCACTCGTTATTTCTTGTGCCAGCAGGATTATTACCTACCTATTTCTAAGAAACGCGCTGCAGCTATAAGCTTTATCATACAAGATAGTGTTATATTCAGATTAATTGCGACAGTGGTAGTAGAACAAAATGTTGGTCCTACATTTTTCAAGATAAATTTGTGCGTTTTATTAGTTTATTTTCTTCCATAATTAATATAATAATTTTGTAACATCGTAGACTGTACGGCTTTCACGTCAAGTGCCAGCTTGTACCATGAAAAGGTGATTAAGACCAACGCAATTTTGATGTCTCGCATTCTAATGTTGTATCATTTTGCGTGTGTATTCTGTGGGGCTCTATGGACCGTGTTCCCTATTATGAACAAGGTGATAAATGGAGATGCAGAACTCACTGCCTATTTTCCTTACGACATCAGTACTACTCCTACGTAAGTTCTTTTTAAATTTTAACATGTTATTATTGTTATTCATGATTAGAGCTTTATACGCCGTGTTAATATCTATGTACTTAATAAAAATAACAATTCCTAATATTTTAGAAATTGTCAACCAGAGTGGTAGGTTTCGAATCCCGGGTAGGATCAAAATGTTATTGTAAATTATATTTTCAATTTGTAAAAACAGTCCGCAGTCGGGAAGTTGGTGGAGGCGGACTTCTCTGCGGTCGTTCGGACTCCCGTCCCATCGGAATAGGAGGATGAGGGAACAGGGAGTGCACTTGAAAATGCGATACACAATTGTACACTTCAATATGTCCTGCACAGTTGGCTGTTTATTATTATTTTCAGCAAATATTTGCAGGTCAGTTATTCATTAGGATAGTGTAGGGACAATACAACATTAAATTGGACATCGTATATCTAATGATAAAATAACTGTTAAATAAATAGCGTGAGAGAAGTTAACAAACAAAAACCGGTATACCCAAACCCCCACTCCCCCGCCATCTCATGGCAGCACAGTTTGAAAAATGGATTACACCAGGAGGGTACCAGCAATGTAGAAGCTGATGAATACCTCCCTGAACCACCATGCTCAGGTCCTGCTAGTCTAATTGTTGATTCGTAACATCAGGGGGTGTCACTCCAATCTTAACGCAGTCCAACACCACCTTGAGACAGAAAACCTGGCTTCATTCTTGTTGACGGAAATCTTCTCCGTTTGATTCATGTTACCTTACTTACCCAGGTTATAAATTAGAACAAGAGTGTGTGTTTTTACCGGAGAAGATGTCTGCTATTCTCGCCTGTTCAACTTTGAAGATAAGGATTTTTTTTAACCTCCTTTTCACCTCCCTCACGGGCCACCGGCCATCCATTCTAGGGATCTATTCATTCTTTGGATGACTGTAGACAGCGATGACCACCCCCGCGTCTATGCGTGCCTGTCCTACTATCCCGTGGTGTGGTTACTCGATGCCGGATAACATGTTCCGACGGAGTGACGTGGTTAAGCACTTCTTTCTCTGAACGTTTATAAGTCGAGTGGGCCCGATGGCATTGCTCCGATTGTGCTGCAAAAATGTGCTCCGGGGTTGGCTACAGTATTAACGCGCCTTTTCCGATTCTCCTACTCTGTTGACGTAGTCACCAGCTCTTTGAAGTAGTCTTCTAGTGCACCCAATCCCTAGAAAAGTGACCGCTCAGACCCATCCAACTACCGAGCTATTGCGCCAACTCGTTTGTTTTCCGAAATTATGGAATCCATTATCAACTACCAGCTCTTGCCATACTTAGAGGATCATCAAATAATTAGTGTCGTTGTCGACCAAGTTATTTCCGAACCGCTCGATTCTTTGGTCGTACGAAGAGATGTCGGTTCGCTGTGCGTCTTTTATCGTATTTTTATGAGGAGTGTCCCGAGAAATTGTTCGGCTTAATACCAGCAGCAGAATTCCATCTTCGGACATCGCGACAGAACTCGAAGTCCCACGCCCATCACCTTGATGTCCGTAAATCCACAACAGTGCGGTTTGAACGCCACTTCTTACCACGCACAACTGTACTGTGGAACCAGCTGCCTCCCTCGGTATTTCCGATCCATTACCACATAGAGGTCTCCAAGAAGAGAGCATACCTATTCCTTTAAGGCCGGTAACGCGTCTGTCTTACTGATGTCTATGGGCGGCGGTGGTCACTACCTACCTTCTCGTATGCCCCCTATCTCATTGAAACAAATTTATGACGCTACAACAAATAAAACCGGAATTGTGTGGGTAAAACCACGTTTCTTAATAAACTTAAAATGAAGTCATGTTTAATTCCACTTGCAGGTTTGAAATAACCGTAGTTTTCATGAGTATCCTGATCACGGCGCAGGCGTACGGCAACGTTACGATGGACTGTGTCATAGTAACGTTTTATTCTCAAGCTCAAACTCAATTCAAAATACTGCGGTATAATTTAGAACATCTCACCGATGTTAATAAAAGCGGGGAGACTACAGCTGACTTCAGGCGTGATGTTAGTTATGACAGCAACGTTCACACAAGGTTCACAAGATGTGTTGAGCATTATGAGAAAATTGTTTGGTAATCATCGTTAATTTTTATGATTATATTTTTATTGACAGAGACCGGCCGAATTAGCATTATTTGACACAATTCTATAAGCTGATCATTTGTTTAGTCAGTATTGAAAATTCAGCATTCCTACTAGATACTTACTTATATTGGTGTCATAAGTTTTCGCGAATGTTACTCGAAACAAAAGACTACTTTTACGGATTTTATCGGTGTTTATTTAATTATTTAACTAGACCCACGTTTCAGAAGCTTTACAGCAACCGTGGTGCTGTGGTCATCAGTGATCATGGTTGCTATAAAGCTTCTGAAACGTCGGTCTAGTTAAATAATTAAATAAACTGCGATAAAATCCGTAAAACTAGTTTTATTGTTATACTGACTTTATACAAGTAAGTATTTCAAGAAATATATATAAGACTGAAGAGTATTTGAATTTTTTTATAGACGGGTTTTGTGTTTATTTAAACGCGCAAATCCCTTGAACTACAAGGTAGGTTTTTATGTGTATGTTACCTACCTTCATGGGAAAAGCTATACATTATCACTCCACAAACAATAGGATCGGAGCTACTCGGGTAAAACTACGTGCCTCTGCTTGTTTTATCTAAAATATAGAAAGTCTACGTAGTAATGTAGACTATTTATCTATTTCTGGGTACAATGAAGAAATATATTATTATACTGGAAAAATAATGTGTTAAAAAGTTAACAGTTGTTATGTTTTTAATTTTTGTTCCTTTTTAATAAGCACATTGTTAGGATAATAATATCAAGAATAATATCTTAATTCCACATCTTAAACTTGATTTATTATTTTTCTCTTATCAAACTGGAATATGTTAAGATATGGTAAATGGTGATGAGTATAACCTATACTGCATCGCTAACTAGGATGAGGGGTCAGAATGGAACCGGGTCCTATTGCATGATCCCCATGTTGGAGAAGAGTTTAAATGGCACTCGCCCAAGTGGCCTGTGGTTGACAAGTCCTGAATACCTCAGTATGCGGACGACGCTACCCGCAGAGCTTGAGAATTTGCAAACGATTCGCGCAATTCACAAATAGCGATTTTGGATTGAATCACAAAATTAAAACGATTTCTTCATAGCAGCTATTCTCGTGCGGACAGCTGTTGAGCACACTTTATATTCTAGATTTATGCGATAATTATTTATATCCTCTACAGTGGGTAGAAAATGGACGCAACACTTATATTTTTGTATTAACGTAGGCAAAATATTATGCTTTCCTTTTTTTACGACTTTACTTGCAAATATCTGATCGCTTATACTTTTAGCTCTGTGTACAGTTTTTAACATTGTACATTATACTTTATAGACTATATTTCTATTAAAACATATATGTATTTTAGATGAAATGTCTTATTTCGGGTAGGGAAGGCATCCTTAGGTCTGCAATTAGATACAACGTATTCTGCTAGAAGAGATGCAATGAGAACTGAATATTTATTAATTTTCATGTTATTAAAATATTATAACACCGGCGCAAACTATAAGCCTATATTTATATAGAGTATGATTATGTAAATAGAGGAGGGTTGTTTAAGGAAAATAAAAAAATGCGTGTGTGCTTATGTACACGTGTTAAAAGTTATACTTCTTTGGAATAAAAAGAGAATATCTAAGTTTTTGACTATCACTTTAGGGCGCCGGTCTTTCGTCACGGCGTGCACGCTCTTCGTAAAAATTTACTCTCACCATCACGAACGCGTCAAAATAATGACAAATGTGACATAATTCCAATGGTATGTTTGTATACTAAACGGTTTATTTCAGGTTTGTTAAGGAAGTGGAATCCATTTTCAGTGAAGCGATGGCTATACAATTCTTAGTAATGGTTTGGGTCATTTGTATGACACTTTATAAAATCGTTGGAGTAAGTGCAAAATCTAAAAAATATTTATTTTACAGCGAATCTAAATATTTATAAAATTAATATATTTGCTAATAGAAAACGGGACCACTCCATTATCATATCATGATTTAATTATGTATATAATGAGTTGTTATGTGGGCTATCTGTTTATTTCAACCTAGCGGCTGAATGAAGACTACCACTATAATGTGTGATTTAGTAACGAATATAAGAGTCTAGTGAGGCAAGAGTAGCTGCGGTAGAAACGAGCGGGCAAGCACGTTAAAAAGTAGACATAAGAGATATACCAAGAAAAAGTAGCAAAACAATTATTTACATCCACAGCTATGTATGTTCTCGATGGAATATATATCAATGGCTACGTACCTGCTCTGTATGGTGGCACAGTTGTTTATCTACTGTTATTTCGGGACTCAACTAAAATATGAGGTATAGAAAATTATTATAATAGTAATTCTACAATACTAGGCAATCAACAGCTATTATATCGATATGATTGAATAATTAATTAAATAATAGGATGAATAAATTACTTTACTGAGTATTTCTAAACAATTTACTACAGTAATCTAGCTAGAAGAATTTAGAAAGTAATATTCCCTTGTCTGATTTGAATTTGCCATAGCAGCAGAGGTCTGGTACAATTATTGTTATCTATGTTCGAAAGAATAGTACGCAGGCACTAGTTTGCGAGGGGTCTAACGGTCAACGTGCAGTGATATAACTGAATCATTAGGAACGATGTAATTGGAACTTATCCAAATGTCACTTACTGTGTGAGTAATTAATGGTTTCCTACTAGTTTGTATGGCATGTATTGAATGATAGGAAGCGTTTGAATACAAGTGTTCGATGTAATATATTACTTTATTCTAATGTCACTTAGGAGATACCTATTGTAGGTGCCAAGGATGCCAAACTGGTCATGGATCATCACTTCCTAAGGCATAATTCGCACCAAGAAGGCTGCTGCATGCAGCGAAGTGGCGGGCACTTTCATGATCATATGATTTTCAACTTTATTTTCATGACAATAACATGTAGCATTGCTTGAGAAACTTGAAAAAAGGTACTGCGGGTCCCCATAGTACCGCGTGCACTTAAGGACTCCCGCACACTGTACTGAAAAGGCTCGCCATATCGCTGCCGATCGCGTACATCTCGGTGTCAGTTAAGCCTAACACAACAAGGAAAGTATTAGCGTAACACCAGTGTAACGGCTGGTGTTACGCTGGATTGCTCGAACGTTGTTCCACACGATTTCACATATTATTGTTACATCACACGAGTTAAATAGTTTCTTATGGAGTAAACTGTAATAATTACTCTCAAATACATACGACAGAGTGAGTTGACCGTCGACGCCACGTACAACATGGACTGGCGGAGACTCACCCCGGGGGTCCGGCGGGAGCTCATCATATTCATGGAACTGTGCAAGCGGCCAGTAGAGCCAAGGAGCGCCTACATCATCCCGCACTCTCTCGCCACATATATTACGGTAAGTAGAATCATAACTACAACACATCTTTATGCTGGTAATCACATTAACAATTATTTTAGTTAATATAACAACAACACTACACACACACATCTTCACGCCAGCTCCCTAATGGGGTGTTATGGACATTCTCATGTCGGGATACATCTCTCCCGTCTCCGGGAGAGTGGTGAGGGGATCGGTTTCCACTTTCGACCAGAAATCTAGTCTCCTCACCTGACGAGCACTCGTAGTAATTCGATAAGGCTGTATCGGGCTCTCTTTCCTTTCACAGCATAAATTTAGATCGGAAAAAATTATCTACCTACATCCCTTGCAGGCAAAGCCAGAGGGTATCATAAGTCATGCTCTTGCATTGCTTCCTGCACTTTAATAACTATTTTCATATAAACACGCTGGTTGCGGGGACTTCCTTCACCAACCCAAATCTGACACCCAATTACAACTGTACACAACATTTCAATTTGTGGCACATTATACAAGCTTTACAAGTAATAGAACAAAAAAGTACACGCGCAAAATGTAAAGACACTATTATAGGTGTTATTCACAACATTTAGGGACTTGTAGACCTGATGTGACACTATGGACAAGACAGTTTTTGAATGCGTTACAACTATTGTAGAATATATCAGATTGGGAGCATATTGAGTTATAATTGTTACACATTCTGAATGATGGATTATTTTGGGAGACATTATTGTTGCCAGGGGGGTATAGAAAACAATTGTGGATTACGCATAGACCGCGCTGTTACTTTAAAATTTATCTCATTGATTATTATTATTAGTTCACTATCAATTGATGCATTTAAAATTTTGAGTAGCGTGCACAAGCCGCTTAACCAACTTCTGCTCTTTAGGATCATAATTTTAAACTTTATAAGTCCATCATTGTAGTGTGTCATTTTACGCTTTAGCCCTGACTTGAATACAGCGCTCTAACAAACCTCCTCTGTACAGCTCCAATTCTGTCAGTATGTGTTCTACAGGAGTCCATACAGTTGAACCATATTCAACTATACTTCTGATTAGACAGTAATATAAAGTAATTAGAGAGCTTGCTTGTTTAGAAGGATTGGTATTCCTAAGTACACACACCATACGTCCAGCCTCTCTGCAGGTATGGTCGTAATGTAGTCTGAAAGACATAGCTGAATCAAACATTATCCCCAGATCTCGAACCACATTCACTCTGTCCAAAGCATTACCCTTGACCATCTACGTGTAGTTGAATGGTCCTTTATTTTTGGTAAATGTTGTTATTTGACATTTTTTTATATTAAGTGACATAGCATTTTCATCACACCAGTATTTAAATCAATTTGAAGCTTACCGCAGCCACTGTATTCAGATATGCGTCCAAATTTTTTTTAATTCGTCTGCGTAAGCAAAACATTCACTGTAGATTTGATATAACAAGTAGTTAAGAAATATTAGGAATAGAAGAGGACCTAAGTTAGAACCTTGCGGCACCCTTGACGTGGCTATAAACGGCACTGATTCATACACGTTAAATGTAATGACGAGAGCCTTCCTTGGATTCCAACATATAGAACTTTAGATAAAACTATAACATGGTCAACACGATCAAAGGCTTCAGAAAAGTACGTGTATATTGCATTAACTTGCCTTTTGCAGTTGAATGATTCGCACAAGTAGGTAGAGTAATATAAGAGATTTGTTTTTGTTGAACGACCACTCATAAAACCATGCTGCTTTGGGCTTCACAGATGTTTCACATGATTGTATAAATGACTGTAAAGGTAAGTCTCAAAAACTTTTGCGAAACAGTTGAGTATACAAATTAGGTGGTAATTTGAGACATCTCCTTTATTTCCTGATTTATATACCAGTGAGACCTTAGCAATTTTCGAAAGTTCAGGGAATATGCCTTCTTGTAAGGACTTATCGAAAATTATCCAGAGAGGTCTTACACTAGGTACACAGCGCCGAATAAATATAGGGAGAATGTTATCAAAACCACTACTCTTAGACGGATCAATACTAAGCAGCTTATTTAGCAAGTCCTTTTAATTATGGCTAACTTACCAATCGGATAATTTGATGAAGAACAATTTGTTGTGTAGGAATATGATGGTCTGGGAGCACAATAAAACTGAAGAGAAGTAATTCGCTAATAGGTCAACAATACCTTACCCGAGCTAAATATCCTGTCCCGATGATAGGCACTGCTCGGATAGTCACTGGTAACACGTTTTTTGTATAACGCCAAAACGATTTAATATTAGTCTTAAGGTCTCTGTACGTTGAATGTAGGTTCTCAAGCAATGTTTAATTAAGATTTTCGTTCTTGCTATCAGCATTGCAAACGTATCCATATCGTCTAAATTTTGTGTGTGCTCTGTGTTTATTGATTATTATTTTTATTAAACTTTGAGAAAACTATGTAGGATATTTGTTATTTGAGGCTTTGGTTTTTGGGGTATATTTTTCAATTATTAGGTAATTTATTTGTTGAACTGTAGTTAACTGAAATAGTTCATATAAGGACTTGAATTTTTCATTGGTATAATTCTGTGGACAGCCAGTACATCTAGACCACATCATTTCACCCATATTAAAATTGCCTAAGATAACGGACATCTACTTTGATGAATTCTGAAGAATAATGTTACATTTGTTTAAGTAATCACCTACAAGAGCAGTGGGAAGGTATTGAGGTAGGTAGATCACGCCTAAATTTATAGTAAGTACACTGTTTAATACAATTTGAACCCATATATCCCCTAGTTGCGAGGACTGCCACTCACTTTTTTGCAAAGCCTGGAGTGGCTTTGAGTAAGCGACGAGAACCCCCCCTACCTCGGTTCTTTTTAAATTGAGAGTGAAACCACGAATCACGGTCCCTGCGCAACACACAATACCTGTCATCAAAGAGTTATGAAGAGTACAGTGTCATCAAGCCACGTCTCAGTCAAGCATTATATCCGATATAATTATCGAATTTACTACTGATTATTGTATTATAAATATTAATAGCTTTACTTTTAATACCTCTAATGTTTTGATAATATAATGAAAGATACATCTTAGTTTTTATATACCATAAGATCTTATAAATATAATTGCAATATTTAGTACATTAGCATATAAGACCAAGGCTATCATTGTTTTTAATCAGAATATGTTTCGTGTCATAGCTTTTCTAACGAAGATACGTGAATTTTTCACCCACACAAACTGATATCCATGTTCCCTTGCTTTCTGGCGGGCTGATGCATGAAGAGATTTGTTTGTTGGAGAGAGATATTCCGGCACATAAACAGGACTTTCTGAACCGGAAATACCTAAGAGGGAGGTGTTAAGTTTTTCATTTTTCTTCAGCTTCTTGTATCTGTGCACTGCAGAGTAGAATTCATCCCGATTTCTTAAAGTCCGAAATTTTACAATTATGCTACGAGGACTCTTACTAGCCTTGTTTATTTTAGCGGCTCTAGTACATCTCACTATGTGATCGTCTTTGAGATCATATCCTATCACTCAACTTAGTTTCAGTAGGTCCTCATTGTGGAAATCAGGTACGCCTTGTATCTCGAGGTTGTTCTCGCGCAACAACGACAAACCCAATACAGTGCACTTGAGTACACTGTTTTCTTTCGATATAGCCCTGTTGTTTATAACTAATGCGTCGATAGTGTCCTTCATATCGTCATGTTTTTCGCTCAGAAAGTCCAGCGACTCACGAAAGTCCCGCAAATCTCTCTTGATTGGACCTAATTGGGTCTACAAAATAACAGATATTAACTGTGGAAGCTCTGTTTTAGTAGTCCCGAGAACGGTTGTTTATCGCCGACTCTCTTTTAGAGCTGTAGTCTGGGCTAAAAATAAATGATGGTTGATATTCCGTTTGTTTCTTCCCGGTGGTGACATTTTCTGTGTCAAGTTCATAAATATTATGCACAGTTGTTTCCACATCTTTAAGATTTCTGACTGGGGTGTTCGTGTTTCCAAGTTTGGGCAACTTACATCTGAACCATTACATATCCACTTTTCTTTTGGTATTTGCTCATTGCATTGAACTGTTCTTTGTCAAGTATATTTGCGCATGGTAAATTAGAGTACTTGGATCTATTGCATTTTATTGTCTCTCGACTATGAAAATTATTTTTACAACCAGAACAAATGTTTATTGACGCCATCTTTGAGTTGATCGGCGGAACTATTCAGGACATGAAGTTGTATTGGCCTGTCTCGTTATATCGGTGCTTATCCCTGATACTGATGGATGTCGCTGTTATTCTTTTTTCATTTTTTATTTTTAGAGACCGTTGAACAATTGAGAACGTTTGTCCCCAATTATTTGTTCGGGAAGGAACGAACAGGAACTTTTGCAGAAATCTACAAAACTTTAAATTACAGTCAAACATACTTTTCATATATTGTGTAGATTTATGGTGGATTAGAACTTGGGTCGCCCGACACGCGACTAGTAGTAGCCACAGAGCTGTCTTAGCTGTGACATATAATTTCAATATATAAGGCTCATAAAGACATTAAAAATACTCAAAATTATTCCAACTGTTAACTGTTGGAATAATTTTGAGTATGTTTTTCTATTCACTTGCAGATTACACTTGTTAATTTTGATGCATGGTTCAAATAATGTATTTACGGTCACAGAACGTTTATGAATTCAATATAATGTCTTAATGAGAATTTTAATTTTGCACTGAACACTATTCGAAATTAGTCAACAGGTTAATTTTGATTTTATTATTTTGCAATATCACAAATCGATTGAATAATTATGACACAATCAATTTCAACATAAGTAGCTGATTTGTGTACACTTTGTTAATAACAGGATACTTTACTTTTTTTTAAAAGATAAAAATATACGAAGTTTATGTTACTTGAATAACCACGCCATATGTTAGTGCAGTCACAGGGGATAATTCCAGTATCATACGCGATTTGCCGACTTGCTCAAATGAAACCGTCCGTACCGGTTAGATTAATCAAAGGTCAACTTTAGCTGCCGCGCGTGAACCATCCCCTCGTTAGAGAGGGGGACGCACAGGACACGGTCCCCCTGGCCAAGATTAAAATAGTTACATTAGCTAACCTTAAGTAACTATCGGCATCCTTCCTATTTGCGGGAAAGGAGGGGAGTCTGTCTCCCTATCAACCCCAATCTCAACAAGGCTATCGCCCGACGTGTGTTTTAGTCAATGATCAAGCTGCACACTTAGCCCTTAGTAGTAAAAAAAATACACCACATTATTATCTGGTCTCATTTTCCTACTATTTGGGAAGTGGCGTGAAATTCATTCGAAGAAAAAGCAAATCTCTTTAGAAACTCCATTCGGCGAGATTTCATACATAATTTTCTACGAATATTGAGTCAAATATACTTTAGATAGTGTGTTTTTCGAACACGTGTAACTTTTGATCGTGTATACGATATTCCATACGAATAAACGGCGCGCTGGGCTGAAACACTATTCAAAATAGACACTGGTTTTACGCTCCGTGTTATTACTATGCTACATTGCACATTGCTACATTGTAGCTGCGGACGTGCCTCTCATTCATTTTACGCTCCATGTTATTACTATGCAGACTGCTACATTGCAGTCGCGGACGTACCTCTCATTCATTTTACGCTCCATGTTATTACTATGCAGACTGCTACATTGCAGCCGCGGAGGTACCTCTCATTCATCTCACTCACACTATACCGACTAAGGCTAAGAACACACGAAACGGTCTTTACACACACCCGCACGATTGCGGGTCCCTTGTGAGGCAAATATACATATATGTAAAAAGTTAAAACACATTTCACGTGGCGTTTTTTTCCGCGACATGTGCGGTTGTATTCGGCGGTTAGTCGCAGCCGCGGCGGTTTCCGCCCACGCGCACTGCTATCGTTTATGGCCTGGACTCCAACTGATCGTTAACCGTCTCATGAGTTTGGAGATAAAAACAAACCACAAGTCGCTCAGTGAGTTCTTAGCTTTGAAGTACCTGATAGCTATGCTAGCACGTTTCGTGCGGTTTGTAAATTCCCGGTGTCCCATTGAAGTGAAGGCATTTCAAGAACGTATAGAACATTTATGAGCGTCACCAAACGACTCCAACTCGTTTGCCTCAGTACGGAATATAAAAATATAATCAAAATCAATATATTTTACAAATAATTTTCTTTTATGGCGCCGTTACTTAATTACTGCTGCTACTACTACTACTACTGCCGGTTCAATCCTGGCCCTGCCCTGAGAAGAACCGGCGAAACGAACTTAGCGGGACTGATGATTCGAGATAACACACACAAGTTACATTATAATTGTATATCATTCTGTTACATTTTGTTATAACAATACCGAAACTCCTGGAGGGGAGAGCTTTGCTCCCAAAGTGCGGTATTTCCAAAAAATATTTTACCTTATAATCTACCTCACCCATCACATTTTCTCGGGTCCTATAGCCTATTGTATAGACGTAAACATTGCCCCTGAAATGATTCACTCACTTTGCTTAGTATAATTACTGGTACGTTCAGTGTTAGTGTCTATTCCGAGTACTGCTAGCGTGACTATCACTGTTAACATCTAACATTGCAGGTGCTACGATCATCATACGCGCTATTCACGTTTCTAACTAAGAAGTGATGGAAGGGGAATCACCTCGCCACTATTTAGCCCCATCATTTTTTATTGAATGTTATATTTAATCAAAGTGTATAAGCAAAGAAAAATAAAAAGCCTTCAGTTATGTTGTTTTATTGTTCGTCTTTCTACACAACCAGGCAAACGAGCCTTTGAACTCTGAGAACTGACTGTCGATGCCCCTAGACATTTGACATACAGACGCGTTTCCCTCCCATCCTCCTCCCTTCCAATGGGCTACTCTACGGAACGAAGCGCGACAAGCTGTCCCTTTACAGCGGTGTCATATGATCGAGTGGTACCTCCCCGTCGTGCCAGCCCAATCGGCTGTAATGCACCATGGCATTGCCTCTTACTGAAATCATGTCAGTAAGACCTCTGGAGTTTCACTCGCACACAAACACACACACACACACACACACAAAGACACACGCGCGAGCGCACACGCACACGCACACGCAAAGAAGAATTAAAGGTAAGTCTGCTTGCCCTTCTATCTAAGAATTAAAATATAATTAAGACTCTGTAAGGTGTATGTTGTTTGTGTAATGTGGCCTCAATTACTATCTGTATATTATGTATGTAGTAGTAAATGTGTTCATAAATATCATAACGTCCGTACGTAATACACATAGCCCTTTTCCTTAAAGCTTGGCTCTGGATAAAGAAGAAAATGATCTCCAGCCACTCGCAATTAACACGGACAGGTTTCTGCACGGAAACTGTCGAAAATGTAATGTATGTATTTCAATCGATGAATGAGACTCCTTTTCATCAGAGCACGGAAAAATGAAGAATTATTGGACCTGTGTAACTATTCCGCAGATGCAATTTTCATCAAATTATGAAATTGTAAAAAGTTTTGTACCGTACACGATGATAAAGATTGGAATTCAATTTGTGTTTGGCCTCGAACGTGGATTAAACATCTTATATGATCGCTTACCTACTCAAAACTATTCGCATCTACGCAGCCAAGGCCAGGATTGATATACTGAGCTGTGAATAACCTGTGACTGTAGGTCATAAAGGCATTTTCCCTCCACTGTTGAGAGTTGAAACTGTCTTTGATCAGAATTTGAAAGGAGCCCTAACCTCTTCCAACATGGGTGCATGGGCGTAGACAAGTATTGAATTATCAAATGTAACTCCTATTTATAAAAAAGTAGCTAAAAGGTATTTAAAGCCTGTTTATAAGGAATACAGTAATATAATTGTTAATTTATCACTCGCACTTTTTCCGAACGTATGAAATAATAAACACGATGCATTATTTTATCAGCCGATATATTTTCGTACGCTTGTATTTATTTCGAGCAACGCATTTTTGTATATCGTTTAATTTCTCGTTGAGTAACGGTGCGTCGGCTGAGTCATAACTACCGCCAGACAATCCGAACCTCTTCAGTTCTACGAACGGCGTAAGTGCTGAAAGTCGTGTAAAAAGTTGTATCCGGCGTTAGCGTTAGTGGCGTTGGAATTTCGTTTATAAATAACGCGATCGTTGTGTGCTCGCGCGGTTAGGCGGGTGAATAGCGCACGTGCGTGTACGTGCGTGACATGCGCCCGCGCTCATGATATTCACCGGCGGGGGGGCGCGCCGACGCACTTCGCCTGCGCCGCAACGCGTACGCCCTCCAATCAATCCACACCTTTATTGTGAAAATGTACGTAAATTTATTAAGTTATCATAAATTAACTTTATCTATATAATAAAAATGATTGTATTCTTCGTATGTCCGCCAACAAATCTATTGATGTATGTAAAAAAATTGTTTACCTGATGATGAACATACGAAACCGGTCGTAAATGTAAATTGAAACTGCGGAAAGAGTGTAAAAAAATATTTATTTATTCAAATTTGTGTTGTTTATTTGTCCTTTATATACTGTGAAATAGAAGGTTGCAGTAACAAATTTCCCAATTTATTATAACACAACACTATAACATTATCGTTGTAATAAGCGGTTTATTGTCTTAACAATACACATTAATATGCGGTGGTCTGTGTGGTGTAGTCGTTGATTTGTTGTATGTTAGTAAACGTTGTTGTTCACTTTGTTGTTCATTGACGAGTTGTTCTGTGTCAACTGTCACTCACACAACAGGCCTCCTACAACCAAAGTGCACCATCTGCACGTTGACATTTATTTCAAAGTTTTGTGCCAGAATATAATGTTTCCTAATGTGGAAAATCGTCTGTTCATATAGGTCGTAGCACTTAAAATATAAGTAAGTTTATAAACAGAAGCATGAGCAAGGATTTTTTTATAAAACTGTGAGTGTGTGTGTGTTCTTTGTTCGAGTTGTACCTACATGCTATCGGTTTTAACTTCAGATCTAGTACTTACGGATTAAGAATATCTGTGCTACGTTATTCATCTTTTAAAAATTCTAGAATGCTATATTTTTTAAAATTTAATACCTACATGACAGTACATATAAATTTATTAATTTGTGATGCAGTATACATTACACATTCATAATTTAACATTTGGGTAATTTACAGGTTGATTTAAGTTAATGTCATAATTTCATAATATAAGAAACTGCTTAAGCGATTGTGACGTAAATTATTTAGAGATACTTGAAGGTCTTGTGATGAACACATAAAGAGTGGGAGGAACTAAACTTCTGAATATTTTTTATTGATTTTTTGTGTCTAGTCTTGGACAGTCATTACACATACGATGTCCAATTCTTCGGTGTATCATAATCCCCAGCCTGTATAATTAAATCAGGAAATGCATCAAATAGGTAACATTCTAAAGTTATCAACAGATTAATTAAGAATAATCTTTTTTATTTATCTTTTTTGTAAAACATAAGAATTGTTTTACTGAAATACGATAACGTCGAACTATGAAGAAATAAAACCGCAGTAATTTTTATGGTTTATAACAAAAAAAAATGATACAAAATTTGTTATGCTATATATGTAGCTGCGTCCGCGGTTTTAAGCGTTTTCGGGTGTTCGTGTAAATCCTGATTATATATAATCTTCCATTTCCTACACAAATCGTTTTTAATTGTAATCAACAATTTTAGATGGTTTCACACTTCTAAATCCAGAAAGAAAGAGGTATAAACCCACCCAATATAAACTCCTCATGGGTTTAATTTCTAAAGAAAGAGGTATAAACCCACCCAATATAAACTCCTCTTAGGTTTAATTTCTAAAGTTCCTTCCTTGGTGCTCGCTAACATCATTAAAGGAACCCCTTTACCAAATTTCAGGTCCCTGGTTACAGTAATTTCAAGACCCTGGTTACAGTAATTTCAAGTCCCTGGTTACAGTAATTTCGGCTGTGCGTTGATATGTAAATCAGCAAGGGTTGTCTTTTATAAACAAGTTGTTTTATATGACACTGCACAAAATCACAGAGCGTATTCTCGATTCTGATTACGAATACGTAAAAAAAGTACAGTTGAATATTTTTACAAACGAGAAACATTTTAACAATAAAAAATTGTATTTATGCCCAAAGCTCTAAGGAAGCTTCCCAGATAGTCGACAGAGTGCAAAGTGGGTATTATCCGATTTCAGTGATAGCTATGAACCCCACATTAGCTATGAAGGAGTGTCGACGCCATCTATTCTCGACCTTAATCCGCTGGGTTGTCAATTATGGCCAGTTTTAGAGAGTACAGTTTGCTCTAAACGCCATGATAATTCGGAGCCCCTAAAACAATCCGTACAATTGACAGTGAAGAACTTCCCCATGGAAAATGTGTGTGCTTCTACTGATAAATGGCCTCTACTTTTAAAGGACTGTATCGCGACCAATGGAGACCACTTCGTATAATTTTTTTATATCCTCAATTGTTTTATATTTGTGTTAAAGTAACACACGGTAAAAGTCATAAATGTTACTTGCAATTACAATAGAGATCTTTCCGATATAATCACCACAGATCTAAATACACACGTTCTGTAATAATATATGTAGACCGGAACGTGCAGATTTTTTCACAAATCTGTGATATCATTTTTTTCTATGACTGATTTATGATTAAATTTAGAATTGACATACAATGTGCTCGTTACTTTCAAGGATTTTGGCTGCAGGATGTTGCGGTGAGAATAAGTACCATAAAATTATGATTTTTTCTAAAGAATATAATGTACAATAGCACACAGGTAAGCCGTAAGCCAGTAAAATTGTGAATTGGGCAAGAATCGAGGCTGAGTGGCGTAGTATTGTACTGTAAGTGTTGGATATAAATAGAGAGAACTAACCGCGTGCTCGTTAAACGTTTGATGGAACCACAACATGCCTAGCCTTTGTTGCGTACGTCGTTCAAGTATTCAAAACATTGCATCCTCTTTATATAATTCTAATACAGTAACACGAACTGAGGTATAAATTTTGTAGGAGCATGTACGATGTTGCATCATGATAGAAAAAGACAACACGACCGGATAACACGCTCACATGATACCACCGCAAAGATTCGTGCACCGCAAAGAGTTTTCGGTGGTCCATTTGTGAGGTGCTCACAGCATATTCGCATAATAAGTGGGCGGATATAAATGGGCGACGGTAGTCACCAAAAGACTCCGACAGTTTGTACTGTTAATAATAATATCTATGAACTTATCGCACCACGTCATCATAGTCCTAGCCCTATATATATAGCAAGGTTGAGCAGCCAGGAGTGATGGGTGAAATACCCAATATGTTATTACCAGAAATTATCACGATGTACATTCTTGGAGTACTGTGGCCCTACATATTATATTTGCATGATTCTAATCGTCTTTACCCTTTGTCTTAATCATGAATCGTCATTCTAAAGCATCGACGTTATAACCTATAGACGTCGCATGTCATAATTTCTACGTACAAACGTTTCAGACAAGTCGCTGAGGTACGCGGAGAAGGGAAGGCGTAAAAAAAAACAATATGATCTCGTGACTAGTGATGGGTGATGTAGGTAGTGCTTGTCGATAGTATATTGTATGATGTATGATGAGTGTTTACTAGGTTATACTACATTGATGCCGCAGAGAACTTAGATGTACTCTTTGACTGAAATCTCGCCTGGAATGCCTACATTAATGACATCAATCGTAAATAACTTCTCAATTTACTCCTAGAAACGTCTTCAATATTCTTGCCTTTTTCAACTAAAATCTCACTTGCTCAGGCCTTAATTCAACCAATCATTGATTACATACATTTTCAGGATTCATAGAGTTTTTTTTTCTAATTCTTTTGTAAACACTTTGTAAGCTGCATACTTTCTTTCGTATGTACAAATTTTTCTGCCAAAATTTTTTGATTTGTATAATTTTTGTCCAATACTGTATCTGTTAATTCTATAATTCGTATAGCCGTGTTTAATGGGTCAATTGTAAATAATAGAACATTCGGTGGAAGACGTTTTTCTTTTTGCTGTCGCCGGTCTTGTCACAATTAGGGTCATACTATTGCCGGGTATGCGCTTTTTGACGTGCTGGGAACCACTGAATCAGTAGTTTATTACTTTATGCAATATTATTTATTAATATAACATCTTTTATGAATTTTTATATACTATTCAAAATAAAATGCATCTGACTCAAGTTAGTCTGTATTGAATATAACGTTTGTGTTTCAGTTATTGGAAAAGTGACCTTTCGCCCATAAAGAAAACTTATTTAAGTGTTTTTTTACATTGGTAAATTGATGCAATACATACCAATGTATTGCATTAATTTATAACGTATTGCACAATAAATGTATTGTACACTACTAAGTGTACAATACATTTATTCTGGAGTGAACTTAAATATAATAAAAATGACATTCTAGATTTGCAGACCTAGTTTTACTGCAAACTTTTAGCTCATAACTCATATCCTATTGATCATAACGTGAAAAGCCTACTTCTTTCTCGATAAATAAGATATCCAACACTGCAAGATTTTTTCAAATCGGACCAGGAGCTCTGCAGATAATCCAGTTTAAACAGACAAACATTATTATTCCGTCAGTCTAGATAATATTCTTGTTTGGGACCCCGGACTTAGAATCATGAAACTTGGCAAGAATCAAGAACTTCCTACACCAAGACATAAATGCCGACGTTGGTAGTAGTAAGTAGTCATAAATTACTATAAAAAAAACTACTTATACATATGTGTAGTTTGTTTCATACAAAATATAAGCGGGTGCAAATGTAAGTTGGTCAACATTTACCTTATCACATATAGGTGTTTGTTCTGTTGTTATGATGTTCGTAGTACTGATGTTTGTTCAAATGGCTCCTACGACGATCTCCATTATAGGCAGTCCATAATTGTTAAGGTCTATCCTCAACACTTATGAACTGCTTGTATGGAAGAATAAATAATTTCTCATAAATGGGAAAAAGCAGATTTTTCTACTTCTCTCGTACTTCTTACGATCAAAATCTATGATTTGGCAAAAACTTACTAATAATGGTAAAAGCAGCGTCGGAATAGCAGAACTCAGTAGACATCGTCTACTATTCATGCTTATAAAAGAGTCTACCTCAAAATGTCTTAAACAGATTACGCTGTGTGTTGAAGGGAACTAATTGCTACGTCTGGTGGCATATATCCACTTTTCTTTTACACTATGGGCTTTAGGATACCCATTTAAGATTAAAAAATAATTTAACGATATTTTTAGTACCTACTTAAAAGGTACAATGCTTTCAACTGTCCATAAAGTACCAATGCTTTATTGCAGTTGTATCATGACTCTGAAGTTGCCTCTCGCACACATAATAACGGCGTAGAGATGATGCTATGTTGTTGAGTTTTAGTTCCGCATCGGTTGTGGGTACCAGGTATTGGATTTAGTAACTGTGGGTAAGCATTTGTACAGGTGTTTATAGGTGATGGTTCTATACTCCTTCCTACTACCTTCTAGATTATACTTCGATCTTTTAGACTCCGACTGCAGGTTTGCCTCGTTATCTCATATACAGTGAAGGGATTACAATACATCTATAACTAAAAACGTCAGAAATACTATTATGTGGAAGTATTTTAAAACTCAAATAAGCCCTCACAACAAAATCTAAAAAATATTTTTTAAATAAACTAAATCAGATAACAATAATTTAATTTTAATGCATGTAAGTGGGGTCACTTATATGTAATACAATAATTTATTCAAGCATAACTTTATCCATATAAAAAAACATTTATTTTTCTTTAATTCTTCTGTTTATCGATAGACCATGTTATATATTTTGATGCAGCACTGTTTATACGTCACCATTGTCAATGACAAGAATAGCAATAATTACTTACATTTGAAAGAAAGTGAAGGAATGATAAAATACTGTTATAGTTTCCAATGTAAGTTGAGCTGTGAAATAAATTATTTTCAGAAATTAATACACTTAAAATTACTTTACCTGTGAAATGTAATAATGCCTTCTTCTTTGATATTAGAGTATTTGCTATTTTTCCGCGCAATTGTATTGTACAGGAGCGCCTAATGAATTTTATTTAATGATATATTATAGTAGAGGGTATTTGCAGATAATGTTGTCAGGTCACGAAACTGGACAATACTAAAGAATATTTCCAGCTCGGCGTCACATATAAGCGCAATTTGACCGATGTCTTGCCAGACAATTTTCGCCCAGCGTTAGGCGTCTATGGATTTATAACCCGTCGATGTTATAAAGTATCTTTAATAGTACATAAACATATTTTTTTGCAAAGTCAACCTTTTGTGTTAACAAAGAGAATGATTTGAGACGCTGACTGTGTATCTTGGTATTTTTGTAAATCAGTAGTCTTAACATGTTTCTCGGGCTTGATGAGGTAAATGAAACTTGGATAGAAATTTTAGGCTAATTCAAAAAGTAAAAAATGCCATCATTTTTATAATTGATTTAGGGCTCCTGTAAATTAAGTGAAAGATAATAATCATACGGTAAATTCACGCACTATGCTGAGTCACAGAAGACTTAATAAACTTTTATTTAGGTCAAGGACTGTTCTTTGTTCAAACGGTTAAATTTTCTCGTATGATACCCGTAATTATCAATATCTGTGAAACAAAATAACTTCTACAATAGGTTAGTTTAAAATTAAATTATATAACTTATGCCTTTATAAATATGAATCTATATCCAGTGTGTCGTTATGAGATAATCCACGGGGCCAAAACATGGACTCGTAATTTAGTCTGGTTACTGGTATTTAGTGGTAACTGGTCCGCAAGTTTGCCATAGCTCAGTGGGATTTTGAACTTGCTATGTTGGATGTTTCTCTGTCCGACAGAATTCGTAAAGCAGTCATAAGGCAGAGAAGTAAAGCATCCCATATCACGCGACGAATAAGCTCGCTGAAGTGGTAATGCGCTGGTCACATACTCAGAAGAACAATGGCAAATGGGCTAGTAAGGGTTTGGAGTGGAGGCCACGTTTAGGAAAACGAAGTGTTGGTCGACCGTTCACCAGGTGGTAAAACGATTTCCGTGCATTAATCGGTCCGGGATGGACGCGAGTAGCCGGAGACCAGTCGTCTTGGCGTTGGTTGAAGGAGGCCTATATCCAGCAGTGGACCGACAAGGGCTGATAATAAATAACGAATGTGTCATTAAATTACACAAGAACATCACTAAGACATTATTG